>JBBPFJ010000254.1:0-28461 GCA_037975025.1 Excoecaria agallocha
AATACAATCAAAGATAAAGAAATTGCTTAAAACTAAGACATAACATCAATTTATATTGAATTAAAGCAAAAACCAAGTCATTACAATAAAAGTTTAATGATTCAAGTATCCTTTAGCAAAAGAAAATAAAACTACTTACCAACATGATTTACAATGTAAGAAAATTAAAATAAAGAGATAACAATACTCATGAAGCTATCAAACTATGCTCTTGATGACTTCTCGACACCACCAGTAGACATGCTTGAGGTCTTTACAAGGATTGCAAAACTAAGAAAAATAGATACAACTAAGCTAAACTACTACTCTCAAAATTAACTAAAGAAAACTAGGTTAGAACAACTAAGTAACAATTTGTAATTGTAAACCCCCTCCCTAGTTTTTTGATTTTTTTTCTTGCTTATATAGCTGGATTAAAGCCTCCAAAGAAGAAGTTTACGTTCCTTGAATACTCTCTTAAACTGAGAGAGAAATTGAGTTTTAATGAAACTAGGAAGTCTTTGTTGATAAAACACAACAACACACTCAGGAGAGTGGCTTTAATCACACGGTTGAGTGATTGAATACTCAAGAGAGTGCTATACTTGCTTGGCCAGAGTTATTCTTTCCTAGGAGTGAAGTAATCAAAAACCATCAAAAAAGAGTCAAGGCACTACGAAGAGATGTTAAAACACACTCAGTCGAGTGACTTCTTGCTACCCTTCATTATGCAATTGCCAAGTTTCCTAAAATTATAGCTTAACCCATACATACTCCCTTATAAATTAACCCTTCTTCTCTTCCAATTACTAGCCTTGAACAACACCCAACAACTACAATTAAACCAAAAAAACACCAAATTAAACATATTAAAACCTAAAATCCAACAAATTACATACATAAATTAACATAACTTAAACTACATACAAAACACACCTAAAAATATAGTATAATTCACACTTAACAATGCTTGCTAGTGCATACTGAGGATCCAAGACTAGGGATTACGAGCTATTCAGCCATAGTAGATGGCAATATACTGGGGAAATAACCCTTTTCACCAATGATCCATGGTAGAGACCATCAATTAGTAATAAAAGTTGTTCACATACATCTTGACTTTCTTCATATAAGGCAGTTCTTTGCTCCATTAGGATCTAGTCATTATTTTAACAGGTACTATGTCCACCTTGTGGGTATTTCATCACTAATGTTTCTTATTGAACATACATGTCCTTTCAGATCTTTCATGCATTTCCATGCCTTAATTTTGCCTGAGATGAACCCACACTCACCCCTACAGGCTTTTATCTATTTAAGGTGAGGCTTCACAAGAAGCTAAAGCTATTATCAGAGCCTTCTCTCGAGTTAAGAGTTATAAGGACTTACCCCATAAGGCATATCATAGCTAGGCAATCTTTAGAGTGATTTTTTTAATGATTTAAGGAGGTTTGTCGACTGGTTGGGCAGTTTAACCGATAGTGGTATTGCATATAGGTGCATCTGATCTACCTCTCACCCTCTGTGGTTAGGGACGGAGATTCTAGGTGTGTTCCTTTATGTGGATTGTATCATGCTAACTTTAATATTCTCACTGCCCACTATGCTTAACAGTTCAGAAAGTCAGACAGGAATTTGTTAGACAGCCAATGGTATTTCGTGGAGGCATCTTTACTTATTCTTTATGTTAGAGTATTATCAGAGGGTATAGACTTAGCTCTGCTGCGCCCGTATCACCACATCCATAACATTGGTAACTTATGATTTCACTACTTCTAACTCTTACAAGTGATGGGTTACTAGTCCAGTTGTTGATAATAGACTCTGGGCTATCATGCACCTAGATAAGAGAGAGAGGTGATATAGATAGATTAGATTTGACACAATTGTAGATTATGTCTTTTATTTCTGTTGGACTTTTTTTTTTGAACATGTAAAAGAATACACTACTTTTGTTACATGGATGATTTTACGATTACATGCATGACATTTCTTTTTTATTTCAGTATTCATGATCATTATTTGATATCATCCCAATAACAAAAATTATTCAATCTCGAAATGAAATTTTACAAGCATTATAACTCCTATCATTAATTAGCCCTCTCGGGCTTTCTTGATTGATTATTTTCTTGAGTTTTCCCAGGATGCCTTTTTTCGATTTTCACCCTGGCGAGGCACCCAATTTTAGCAACTTCGCTATTTTTTTGGTTCAACCTGTAGGGAATTTATTCTCTTTTTTTCTTTTTTAGCCTTTAATTGTAGAACCTTTCCAATCTGTCGACATTCACAAGTTCTCAGAACTCATTGCCATCACTATCTGATAAAATTATAGTGCCTTTGGATAATAGCTTCTTAAGTATAAAAAGGTTCTTCTCACATAGGCCTAAATTTGCCTTGGATATCCAGGATCCCTAGCCTTATCTGTTTGAACACCAGATCTCCTTCTTTCAAAGGGTGCTTCCTAACTTTCTTTTAGAATGAATGCTAGCCTCTTCTAATAAACTTGATTGTGATAATATGCCTTCATTCTATCCCCATCAAGCAAATTAAGCTATGATAGTCTCTACCTAGCCAATTCTGCTTTTGGTATCTCAGCTTCCAAAACTACTCTCAAAGGCTGATGCTGAATTTCTACTGGCAGTATTGTTTCTGTTCTATAAACCAAAAAGAACGATGTAGCCCCTGTTGAAGTTCTAGCTATGGTCCTATAACCCACAGTGCGAAGGGTAGCTTATTGGCCCAATCTTTGTAAGTTCATACCATTTTGGCTAGAATTCTTTTTACATTCCTATTGGCTGCTTCGACCGCTCCATTTGCTTGAGGTCTATAAGGAGAAGACTGTGATGTTAAACCCTATACCTAACAAGCATTTGTCTGGTTTCATCAAAAAATTGTAATATATTGTCAGACACCACATGATGAGGTAAGCCATATCTGCATATCAAATTCTTCTCGATGAATTTAGCCATATCTCGTGCATCTACCTTTTTGAAAGATTCAGCTTCTATGCACTTGGTAAAATAATCAATGGCCACTATGATGAATCTGTATCCATTTGATTCAAGTGGATGGATCATTCCCATAATGTCTATTCCCCATGCAACAAATGGCCATGGTGATGTGAGATTACATAATTCAAAAAAGGTCAAGTGTCTCAAGTTTGCATACTATTGACACAACTTGCACTCCTTGACACACTCAAAACAATCAGTGTCTATTATACGCCAAAAGAAACCATGCCTTATAATCTTCTTTGCACACTCTAGCATGTACTTCCTCCATTACCTGCTTTGCTTCCTTCTCATTTAAATACCTCAATTGGATCTATCATGCTGTCTCTTGTAAAGCACTCCTCCTACGATAATGAACTGACTTGAGAGCTTACAGATCATTCTTTGGTCCTTTTTAATAGCTTCCTCAGGGAATACTAACTTTTCTAGATAATTTTAGATGTCATAATACTAAAGCTTTCCATCATTCACCTCAATATCTATGATTTGCTCCTTTTCAAAGCATGGCTTACCCGAGATCGAGATTAGCACCAGCTTTATAATTATTCCCTTCAGATTATCCCATATAGACACCAAGGTAGCCAAAGCATCTGCCAACTAGTTTTCTTCTCTAGGCACATATCCAAAAGTACAAGCCTCAAACTGACTGTTGAAAACCTTTAGATATCTGAGATAGGGCAACAAGTGCTCTTCTATCACTAACCATTCACCCCTTACTTGGTAAATTACTAGAGACAAATCTGTAAACACTTCTACAGACTTTGCCCCCACAGCTAGTAAAGGTTATAACCCAAAAATGCAAGCTTCGTACTCTACTTCATTATTTGTGGCTTGGTATCTTAACTTCTTAGCTAATGGCATCCTTTCTCCTTCTAGGGTAACCAAGATCACTCCTACTCTTACTCTTTTAATATTCACAGCTCCATCGAAGTACATCTACCAACCCTGCACTATTATGGCTGCAACATTCTCATCGGGGAATTCATAAGTCATCTCTTTACCTTTTTAAGGTTGATCAGCTAAGAACTCTACTACTGCTCTTCCTTTGATGGCCTTCCTAGTAATGTATCCTATATCAAACTCTTATAGGAGAATCAATCACCTTCCTATCTTTTCTAACAATAAAGGAGCTTCTTATAAGTATCTAAGGGGATTTTTGCTTAGCTACAGCATGTATCCTATAAGAATAGAAGTTGTGTCTCAGCTTTTTGGATACCCATATAACTGCCAGACAAATCTCTTCAACTTTTACATACTTCACCTCATAAGGGAGAAACTTCTTACTGAGGTAGTATACTGCATATTCAATCTTGAAATCATCCTCTTGTGCCATTATAGCCCCCATTGAATTGTCTTTTATTGCTGGGTACAAAATAAGAGGTTTTACCTATAAAAGGAGGTCTCATTATTAGTGGATGTAACAAATAGTCCCTAATGGTATCAAAAGCTTTCTGACAATCCTTATTCTAGACCATGGGTTGATCTTCTCTAAGCAACTTAAGATCGATTCACAGATCAAAGTCAACTTGGCAATAACCTACTTATGTGCTAGATCTTGCCCAAGAATCCTCTAACTTTTTTCTTTTTTTAGTACTAGCATTTCTCTAATGGCCTTTACCTTGTCAAGATCTATTTTTATACCTCTCTGACTCACTACGTGGCCTAAAATCTTACCTAAAGTTACTCTAAATATGCGCTTTTTTGGGGTTGAGATGGAGATTATACATGTTGATCTTCTGAAAAAACTTCTCTAATGCCTCAAAATGACCTTCCCTGGTAACTGACTTGATCATCATGTCATCCACGTACACCTCTACTTCTTTGTGGATCAAGTCATCTAAAATCCTACTGGCCATTCTCTAATAGGTAACACCTACATTTTTTAATCCTAAAAGGCATAACCCAGTAGGCATAAGTCCCCCACTCGATTATGAAAGCCATTTTGATCTTATCCACTATTTTGTTCAAAATTTGGTTATACTTGGCATACCCATCCACAAAACTATACATGGCACAAGCAACTGTACTATCAACCAGAACATCTATATGAGGTAAGGGAAAATCATCTTTAGGATAGGCTTTGTTCAAATCTATGTAATCAACATAGACTCTTACACTTCCATCCTTATGCGCTATAGGGACTACGTTTGCCAACCATGTAGGGTATTAGACTTCCACTAAGAACTTAGCCTCTATTTGCTTACTGACTTCATCTTTAACTTTCTCAGCCCACTCTGGCCTAAGTCTTCTAAGTTTCTGCTTAACTAGCTTGTACCTCGGGTATGTTGGAATGGCATGTTTAGCAGCCTCTTGATCTATTCCTGGCATGTCTTCATAGGTTCAGGCAAAGAATTTCGTATTTTTTCAATATTCTCTCAAAATTTTCTCTCTTTTTAGGAGTTATATCTGATGCTAATAAAATTTATTTTGGGTTTTCTTTAGTTCTGAGATTAAATGAACATATGTTTGTTGAGTTAATGTCAAATATAAATACTTTACGCTCATGATCATACATATTAAAATCAAAAGAAACATCACACAAATAAGCAAAATTATTCATCTCATTGATATAATCAAAAGAGCAAACATTATTCTCATCAAAAAGTTTAGGAATATAAGCAATATCAATAAAAGTGTCCTCTCCAATCTTGTCAGCATCAGACATCTCTCTAGCCTCTATATTAACTTTGGGTGATTCTTCAGCCTACATGTTCCCTTTGCCTTTCAGCTGAGTAGCAAGCAGCTTATCTATCATCACTTCCTCCGACACTTCTTTGTCCTAGGCTAAATGGTGTAATAGAATCTCTTCATCTTAGAAACCCTCAACTAGTTTGATGATTCCCTATTCCCAATTGAAGACATCATTGAATAGGTCAAACCCTGGCACTAGCTCACCCCTCATCATCCGAGGCTTATTCTCTCCACAATAAAAACACAGGCCCGAAGCTGGTACAAAACTCTAAGAAATGAGAGGAATCCCTTTCACTGCTTCCTTCTGCTTACCCTTCTTACTGAAACCTGCAAAGCCTAACCCTTTTTTATCCTTTTAACCTTTAGTAGCTACAGTGGTCTGAAGCCCTTCAGAGTTCTTCCCAAGACTAGTACCAACTAGGAAAATCATCTTTTTAAGCATATTAATCACTTGAGGACTATTAGGAAGGCCACCCTTATTTTCTTTGTCACTAATAACCACCACATGAAACCCGCTGAACAGTTGTTTGGCTATTTCAAGCACAGACACATGATTCTCCCTTACTGCCTTAATAGTGACTACCTGTCCATCATGAGGGATCTTAATCATTTAATGCAGTGTGGATGGCACTCTTTCCAGCTTATAAAACCATGGTCTCCCAAGAAGTACAGAGAAATTTGCTAGAATAGGCAAAACTAAAAACTTGGCTTTTATAACACCCTATGTTCATTCATAAGAATACTATTACTAACGGCATCACATGATTACTATTTTCTCAGTACAAATTTCGGCAGCATGAAGGGCTTGTAACCCGTGCTGCCCAAACCTACAAATTAACCATATAACACTCCTAAAAGGTAGCCTCTGCCTCCATTACTATATTAACATCCATAACACTTCTAAAATTAACATAGGTATAAAATTTCATTCATACAACGTTTAAAAATACGCATATATGAATAAATTCATTACTAGTTTGTAATCATAACAAATATAATATATTCTCAATCATGTATCTAAACCTATTACATAAGTCATCTAATAATCGTGTCCCAATTCGCGACACATGTATATGTTATTTCATTCCTTCTTCATTGCTTCCTCATTGCCTATCCTTGCAAGCAGTCAAACAACCACGCACTAAGCAACTTTGTTGCCTAGTGGTAGATACAACTATAAAAAATTTTATTTAAATATATTTATTTTATTTCTATTTTCATTTTTTTATTATTGTTATTATTCAATCTATCTATTTATAAATGCGAATGTTTCCTAACCACCATTTAGTCTTTCATAATTTATGTTCTTATATTTCAACCTATTTACTATATGATCTTAGTTACTTATAGTTTTACCATTAATTTACTCTTATGCCCTTGCCTTTTACTTAATTACTTGGTGGTCCTTGACTGTCACTTAATTTAATTATTTATATTTATTTCACTTTACTTGAACTTTATGATGTTCTCATCATAATTATAAATTTAATTCTTACTGAGTATATTATTTATGTAATTCTATTACAATATCATTGTCATTTTCCTTTCTTGCTGACTAGATGGTACTTTATTGTACTTGATTCCTTAATTACTCTTAAATTTTTCCATCTTTTGTGACATTTTCGGTTAGGTCCTTATTTCAATCAACCATAACCTTTAAATCTTATTTATTATTTCAGTAGAACATCCAAGTTCTTTATTTTCGAAATTGATATTTAGGTCCCTTTTCTAACTTAATTGATCTTTTTGTTATCTATTTTTCTCTAATTACTATTTTACCCTTTTGTTTCTCCTCTTTGATATTATTCACCATAAAATCTCATTTCCTTTCTTTCTGGCCTTTATCCTTACTTTCTTTGCCAAATTACAATTTTATCCTTATTTCCTTAACTTTTTGACTAATTTACGATTTTACCCTTCATATACTAAATATGTCTAAACTTCCCTTTTGATATATTTCTGACTGAACTTTATTACTTATTGACCATTTTACTTTTATCTACTCTATTAAATCTTTTATTTCATTTTTACTCTTAAATTTACAATCTAATTTCCAACTTTCCTTTAGTAAGGATAAATTACCATTTTACCCTTTTTATTTTACTTCTATCTAATTAAATTAATTAAATCTTTTATTACTTTAATTTTGCTATTGGATTATGTTGATACTTATTTTTCTTATTAATTTCCATATAATTATTATTTAAATGTCAAATTACAATTTAGCCCTTAAACTTTTTATTTCTACATACTTGACTGAATTTAATTTCGAATTTGTTCCTTTTACTTTAGTTATTTTCATATTCAATCTTTTCTTATTTAATCTTATACAATTCCTACTTGAATGTAAAATTACAATTAGACCCCTGATCTTTTTTTACATTTTTCTTGTTGACTTTGTTTGACTTTTATTTTGACTTCTTTGACCTTTTTTATCTTTTAATTCAACTTAGATGGATAATTTTCTCTTTGGTCCTCATATTTATTTATATGGTGAAAAATTACATTTTGATCCCTAAACTTTATATTCCTTATGTTTGACCTTGTTAGACTTCTATTTTGACTCTTATTGCTTCTTTTGACTTTTATTCTCTTTTAAATGTAAAATTTGCATTTTGATCCTTATACTGCTCCATAAAGTGGTAAATTATGTTTTAGTCCCTAAAATTTTTATTATTTATGATTTTGCCCTTTTTCACTTATTTTACTATATTCTAAATTCTTTAATCACTTATTGATGTCAAATTACAATTTTGCCCTCGGTTTATTGCGTAATTACGTTTTTGCTCTTTTTGAGTCTATTAATTATGTTTTTCACTTTGTTTCTCATTCATTCACATTTATAACCCTTATTATGCTTAATTTACTTTTTGGTCCCTATTTTCTTGCATAGTTATAAATTTGCCCTTCTTAAATTATTAATTACATTTCTCACATTATTCCTTATCTAATTAACTTTATGGCGACCTACATTCATGTTTTACCATTTTGTCCTCATTTTCTAATATATTTATGACTTTATCCTTTATGAAATTATTAATCATAATTTTTACACTATTTCTTATTCTATTAACTTTATGACATTCTTTTTTCTTAATTTATTATTTAATTCCTTTTTTCTTATATAATTACCATTTTTCCCCTAGTGACGACCCTTGAAAATCCTCAAACTGGATATACGGGATGAGGACTGTGTAAATGTACTGTATGACTGTATGCTAACATATTGGAGGGATCACAACTTAATGCGATGCCAATACTCCAGTATGGGTGAAGGGACTATAATTTAATATGATCTAGCTAGCCTACCATATATTATGTGCCGGCTGCTTATCAAAATATGCAGTAAATCAAATCTTATAGTGATCTCATAGTGGTACCGTGGTATATGTGTCCCTATGGCTAGCCATTATATCCTAGGATCCTGGATTACCCACTAACTACTAAGGGCAAATGTACATTTTATCTTACATTATATTTTTTTGTAATTATCCATGTTAACCACATTATGTTATAAATACCATATTCTTGTTTAGCATCCATCCATGTATAGCAATCATATATTTATTATATATACATTTAATATCACATAAAATAAATGAAACATCCCATTATCATCACATCCATCATTTGGCTTTATTGTGATTTCATACATACATCATGTTTCTTCTTCATTTACGTGTCATCTATGTTTCTAAATTCATTTTAACCATCCATGTGATAATATACATCTAATTAACATTATAATTCTTAAGTCATCTTTAGGTACATCTTTATATATAATTATGCATTATCATGTACACTTATTATATTTGAATTCCAACGAATTCTATTTCATTTTCCATGCATTATATTATATTTTTTCCACTAAATATACCATAATTAACTTATATTATCCCTTACTAAACAATTCGGCCAACATTGCATCTCTACTTTCCAAATTGTTTTCTTCATTAATTTATATTCAAATCATTCTAATTTTTCATTCTAACATATTATCTTGAATTATTTTACATTTCTACTCAAATTTGTGTAGTTACATAGTGTAGATTTTAAATAAATTTCAAGTAATTGAATGAAATAGAGTGTAGTTTCTGTCCACTTACCTTAGATCTTATCCTCCTCACTTAATGCTCCATTTCTATCAACTTAAATCCATGAAATTCCACCATTTCCGTCATTCTCCAAAGGTGGCCTAATTTAACCATACGATTTCCATAAAAACCATGCTTCAATGATTGATTCTAACATCATAAATAAACTCTACACACCTATATCGATTGATATATGCCTTTAATTTGAATTAAAAACCTTAATTTTACTTACTTCCAATCTGAACATAAACTTTAATCCTTGATTTCTCTCACTTTTACTACTCAAATTAAAGGTTGAAGACTGCTATAATGTTGTAGAGAAGCTAAAATTAATCTAGGATGCTTGATTTTAGAGAGAGATTGGAAGAGAGATAAAGAAAATTATTGAAAGAGGGAGAATGAACATTCAGTTTTGAAGAGGGATGAAGAGAGAAATAGAAATCGGGAGTTATCTCTAGAAAATACTGATATTTTGGCCTTATATACCTTAATTTTTTGGTTGGGGTGGTCCAATCAAGGTGGCTGGGCTAGTCCAACCAAGGTGGTTGGGCCTAATTTAAGTCTAAATTTGATTTTAAGCCCATTTAATGCTCTCTAAATTATTTCTCTCTCTTCCTAAGCTAAAATTCACTTAAAATCAATTCCATAATTCTTAAAATAATAACTTAAACATCCATAAAAAATTTCATCTCAATCGAAATTCATTTTCGATCTGATTCACTCAAATCAGTCTAATTAGCCAATTTTCGGTGTTACCATAAAATTCCCTTTTTACTGCAAAATGATCCTACATACAATTTAGGGTAGATCTGGAAATTTTGGTATTTTTTAGGCAAACTTTTAGTCAACCCTTTTACAGTACCAAGTGAAAACTTTGTTGTCTGATTTGAGGACCCATTTAAGCTCAATTTCATCTCAAATTATACCATTAAACTCCATCTAATACTTATTTTCATAATCCAATGTTAACTCAAACTTTTTGCTAGGTCACCCATCCTCGAATTTTCCTGGCTTGAGCATGTTTAACCCTTATATACTTTTAAATTTTTCCATTTATTCAACTCCAATTATTCCAAGAATTGTCCTAGGATTACTGTTCATGCTCTAGAACATACCTAGCAGGTTAGATGCAAATTTTAGGGCGTTATAGCTTCAATCTCAATGGGCCCTATCTTCATTATAACCTTAAAGATCTCAGCAGCTTGCCTTTTAGTGTTGTCATAGGTAGAAATAGTCATATTAAACTTACTTAGTATGCTCTCACTTAATTCAAAAGATAAAATTGCTACCAAAGGATAAACATTAATGGAAGACCCATCATCTATCATCACACAAACTATGTACTTACCATTAACTTGAGCCTTGATATAGAGGAGATGATTATAATTCATTCCTTCCGTAGGTAAGTCAGCATCAGAGTCCACCACATTCTCCATGGCTCTTCCCCTAACCAAATCCAGCAACTCAGAGGGCGAGATAGTGGTAGCAACAATAGCCTCGTAAAAAGCCTCCACCAATTTATGTCTATGTAAAGAAGATTGTCTCAATAAATCCTTAATAACTAACTGAGCTCATGTCTTTTTCAGCTGCTTAATTATCTAATCATCCTCAATCTCCTTCTCTGTTGGCATCGCAATAGGAGCTAGCTGTCTTTCGATCTCTGAGGCCACTCTTTCACTTCTTGTGATTTCCTTGACTTTCTTCTCCTCCTCTACTTCTTCCTCATATTCACTGACTGAACTCAGGATATTACTGGGCACTAAAGCCCATTTGTCTTCACTCTTTATAGGAGTATCCCAACAGTCAATCATAAAAATTGGCCAATTTTCTTCAATTAGCTTTGTTACTTTTGGGTTAGAGCAAGTAATGGCCAAGTACTCATTCTCGTACAGATCCTTCATCACATACCACTCAGGTAAATTTGACCCAATCATGTACACCGGAGGGGCCATAACATTATAGCCTCCTTTCTTTTTCTTATCCCTCTTTTTAGGATCTAAAATCTATTTGTTATCTATTAAATCCTAAATCTTATTCCTCAGAGTGTGGCAATAATCAACTAGATGCTCTGTGTGCTAATGGTATGAACAATACTAATTCTTCTTATGATAGGGCGATCCCTAACTCTTTGCAAGCCTCGACTGTAGAGGCTAAAGCTTTCCTTATTTAAGCAACCTATTTAAAATCCATGACAGTGATTTACCCAGGTCAAAATAGTGTCGCTAACTATCCTCAGTAGTAGACACCTCTACAGTCTTTTCAGCTCTGTTCTTCTTGTTATTGTTCCCAATATCTTCTTGTTATTCCATCTCGCATTCTCACGTTCACCCTTCTGGCTAAATACTCTCCTTCAGCCTCTATAGCTATATCTTTCAAGAACTTCCAATCTTTCAGACCCTTCATTTTCAAGCCATCTCTTGAGGATGGACTCGTATTTCGGAGAAACAGCCTAATTTGATCATATATGTTAGGTTTCCTTTTCATCTCCATAACCCTATTCCTCTATCTGGTGATGTACTTATGGAAAGACTCATTATGCTTCTATTGAAGGAACTCAAGGTCTTTCAAGGTGATCTCCATCCTTGTGCTGCAGTTATACTGCTTATGGAACTCTTCTGTTAATAGGTTCCAGTCCTCCTAAGTCCACCTATCCAGCCTATAGTACGAGTCTATTACAGGCCTGATCAAACTCAAGCAAAAGTACTACACCTTCTATTTCTTAGATAAAGTGGTCCCTTTCATAATCAGTATGCATTGTTTGACATGCATTGAAGGATCTAAAGTGCAGTCAAACCTTGCCAAATCAGGCATTTTGAACTTTAGGGTAACAACTCATCTCCATCCAAATCCCTATCTTCAGGGTTCACCCCCCTACAAGCAGAAAATAACCTAGCCATAGCTTTGATCTTTTCTTCCATTTTTTTGAAAGTTGTCCCCTTAAAACTAGGGCCTCTTATTTTCATATTCATTATAAGAGGGACATAGTCTTTTTCCTCCTCCTCTATGAAGTCAACCTCGGAATTGTTAGAGAGTATGCCCTAGAGCCCATGTAATAGGGATGTTTTTCATATGTATAAAATTTATATTCTTAATAAAAGGCATCATTAATTTATTAATGCTATGTTCAAATACATGAGTTTGTAAATCTTAAATTAATAAATGAAGTCCTAGATATTATAAACATAGTGTAAAGGCAATCATGAAGGTGTTCATGATGTGAGATGTCTATTGCATGCAAATGTGTTAATATCTAAATATCCCTTGTCATAGAATTAACAAGATAGGACATTGTTAATTCGGACAGACTAGCATATGTTATGCTTCTTGAATGGTTCAAGCAGTGGTTCTCATAACTGTGATTATGGAAGATAATCAAAGCTAACATGTGGATGCTTGTTAGAAGAACAAGTTCATTGGAGACCTGCAAAGAGAATCCTCACATGGATATTAAATCTATATCAGTGAGGAATCTCTTTATAGCGGTTGTGCAAGTATCCTTAGACTTGAGATCACCAAAGTTATCTTAAGTAGCAAGTGGTATACTTTGACTCCATAACTGATTACTTCCAATTGGGAGTGAACATAGTTAGGAGATTGGGTATATCATGACCTACTTGAAGATAGTTGAGTGATTGACAAAGGATTTACCATCCAAGATTTAATATGGGAAGTTATCTCGCATGATTCTATAATTACCTTGTTCAGAGAATCTCTGGCCAGAGTAAAATGGCAAGATGGATAGAGATCCATAGAGGGCATTTTGGAAACAATGGTTAAATTAATAGAACATACATAATTAGATTTATATGAGTTGATAGAAATCCATACTCAGAATCTAATTGAGATAAGAGTGGTGAAAGGAGTAATTGCACGGTAACTATTTCTATGGAAGGGTACAGTCAAACCACATGACTTTCCTGACATTTGGGTAGTCATGATGCCTAGCTAGAGGCCAATCATGACTTGTATAATGATGTATCAAATATCAATAGAAATTGATAAAATGATTTAAAGGAGTTTAAATCATGTGAGTTTTGAATAGAACTCACAATTACATATTATACTGCCAACATAGACAAGAACCCAATAGATCACACACATATAGATAAAAAGGGTAAAATGGTAAAATAACAAGGATAATAATATTTGATATTATTATGAAGGTAGAGAAGTGAATATGATAATAATTAATTAAAGAGTTTGATTAGTTATGATCAAATAAAATTGTCCGTGAAACTTTTGAGAAATGTTCTGTAAATTGGACCTAATTGAAATAATGTATTTCATGATTAATTATTATTGTCTTATAAGTGTTATAGGACTACAATAAGTATTATAGGACTGGTATAATAATTAATAAGTCCATTGGAAGAATTATTAAGGGCCAGAGGAATGAAGCAGTTGGCAAAAGCCCTTCTGTAAAGGCCACACGCCAAGTCCAGAACAGAAGGACTTAATGGCATATTTCATGCACCATATTAATTTATATATGTTACATAAGTGTTATGGAACTCACATATTTAATTTGGTTGGATTTGGAATCCATTTGGGTATTTAAATCCAATTAGTTGCACAAAGGGCCTAGTTTGTGGGTTTTGTGCATAGTCTTTTATGAAAAGTTTTAAATTGGATTTAATTAAGCCCAAATGATTATAATTAATTCCAAAGGCCCAATTAATAATTCTCCAGCAATTTTAAAGAGCCCAATCTCATTAAGGAGTTGGAATTTTAACCTAACTATAAAAGGCCAACTAATGAGAAATTTGGGTTAGGTGATTAAAATAAAAAGAAAGTCTTTTTCTTTAATCTCTCTCTCCTTTTTGCGCCAACTCCAAGCTAGCTTCTTAGAATTTCGGCCAGCCCTAGTTAAACACCAATTTGTTCGTTCAATTTATCCCTCTCTAGTGTGGATTACTCATTGGAGGTGTTCGATTTTGGACACTGTGGTTTGCGATAACCTGGTGCGAAGTAAAATCAACTGTTCAACAAAAATCAAAGGTGATTTTTCTTATTCTCATATAGTTATATTGTGTATTCATGGCAAGATCAAATCTAATGGTTAAAAAAATTTTAAAATTCCGCTCATGTATGTGATGCATGTAACCGTTAAAATCCAACATGGTATCAGAGCCAGGTTTTGCCATGGATATACAATTCTATATTTTTCTGCGAAATAAGTTTTGTTTTATTTTGAGTTATTTATTTCATGAACTTTAAAATATCATATTTAATTGTTTATGAATGAGAAATATTGATTTCTGGTTGTATGTGTGATCAAGTAAATTTGACGGAAATAAAAACGGAACTTTTGAAGAAAAGTGACAAAGGTTTTACGTGAAACCCATTAGGGTTTTGCGTGAAACCCATAAAATTTTAAGGGGCTGTTCTAATTTAATTTCTAATGGATCCATTAAAACTTCATTTAGATGATATTATATGTGTTTAATATGTGATATTAAGTCGTAGGATCGAACGGAATTAAAATTGAACAAGTTTTGCATGAAAATTAGTTTAGTTGAAAAGTTCGATAAATTGGTGTTCTTCGTGTGTTCTTGATGTGTTCTTGTTTAGAACGATTTTTAATCTTCTAAATCTGATATATATGATATATTAAAGTGTTTTTAATTAATTGGATTAATTAAAATGGGCCTTAAATTAATTTGATTAATTTTAATTCATTAAAACCACTTAATGGGCTTAATTATGTTTACAGACTTGGTTTAAATTAGTGAATGACTTGGTGGGCCCAAAGAGCTAATTTAAATTAAATATTATAAACATTAATTAAGTTTATTAATGGATTTTAAGGGATGGAGTGGGCTTGGCTCATTCCAAAAGGCCCAAATGGTCCAAAAGACACAAAACTAGTTTGTGTGTGAACACATTTAGGGTTTTCTTTTGTGGGTTTCGACCCACCCTTGGTTTTAAGCCCAAAATTGATTCTTTTAATTATTTAATATGATTAATTAATTAAATAATCAATTTATATTTAATTAATAATCAATTGAATTGATTATTAAGGCAAGAATACATGCATGCAAAAAGGTTTCCTAAAATGAAAGTTTCCAAAATGGAAAAAGTTTCCTAATTTGATCACATCATTAAAATAACTCAAAATATTATTTCAAAGGTTGAAAAAAAGTTAGTAATCCATTTCTTTATGCATTAGAAAGGCATATAAGGGTGTATGATTGGCATGATAGATAGTTATGGACAAAGCCCAATGTGATTGAGCATTATGCATGTTTTGGCCCAATGAGGACTTTCATGTCCCGACCACTTGTTTTTGGATTGTATTTCATTTCAAATTGTAATATGTAATTAGCTTACTTAGATTAGAATTAGAAATAGAGATGGAGACCATTTTCAAGGAGCAAGATGGGCCGGATGGAGATCCAACGAGCTTGAAGATAATGTAATTATTTTTCTTGTTTGAATCATGGATACTACCTAGGTGTGACCTTTTGATTTCCCTCTTGGCTCGGGGAAATCAATGTAGTGAAGTCCATAACTATACCATATTTGTATGCTTATATTTATGTGATAGATATAGGATTAATACTAATGTATGCCAACCATGTATGATGAGACTTAATTAACTAAAACCTCAAACAAATACTAAGGTATATAAGCCTTCCATTAATTTGAGGGGAACCAGATTTCTTTATAGTGTGGGTTGTTGACCATAGTCAAGCTCACATTATATCGAATATGTTCAAATCTAATTAAGTGGGTCATCTTAGCTAGCCCATTAGCCTGTTGACCACAGTCAAGGATAATGGTTCTAGAGGCAAGATTAGGGAATGCATATACGATATGCATGCATCAAGAGTTAATAACCTAATGATCCAATAGTTGTGTAGAGACACAATTGGTATATAGATACCTACCTTTCAAGGGTATGGAATTTGGCTTGTTGACCACAGTCAAGGTCAAATTACATATCAAGGATTGGATATTGGCCCACTAAGAAAACCATCGGGTTTTCTCGGATTAAATAGTGAGGGCTATTAATTCGCAATAAAATAGTGGGAGTAAATGGATTAATTAAAGACCTTATTAATGCATACATATATATGAACATACTCTCATATCTTTTCTTTTTCACATTTATGTCATCATTATGAGCACATCAAACATTAATATACGATCAATCTTGGATAACAAGCTAGTTGGCAACAAGTATTCTTACTAGATCAGGCAAGTGAGAATTATTCTCAGAGCTGAAAAGATCCATTATGTCTTGGATAAAGATCCACCACCACTTCTATCAGATGTTGCCATTAATAAGATCAATGGCACTTATCAAAAAAACATAGAGGATAGTGAAGCAACAGCATGCTTGATGCTGGGTGCTATGTCCTTAAAGCTTTAGAAGCAATATGAGATAATGGATGGTCGGGTTTCCAAGAAGAAGGTTGCCAAGAAAGAGAATCCCAAAGGAACTTGCTTCCATTGTGAAAAAAAATGGTCGTTGGAAGCGTAACTGCAAGGCATATCTATATTCTCTCAAGGAGAAGAAGCATGTTGATGCTTCTACCTCAGGTATTCATATGATTGAAATTAATACTTATTCTATTGCTTCAAAACAATCTTGGGTATTAGATACCGGATGTGGATCACATTTGTGTAATGATCTATATGGGCTTAGAAGCTTTAGAAGAGTTGGAAAGGCAGAGATATGTTTGCAGTCAGCTACTGGACAGAATATCTCTACAACAGTTATGCGGACTTACTATTTGCCTCTTCCTAGTGGATTAGTACTGGAATTGAATAATTGTTATTATGTTCCAGCTTTGTCCAAAAGTATTATTTCTTTCAATTGTTTGATGAACGATTATGATATTTCTTTAAAGGACAAATGTTGTTACATTTTTAAGAACAATATGTTTTATGCAAAAGCTATCATTGAGAGTGGTATATTTGTTCTTGGTTTAATTAAAGAAGTACATAATGTGGGTACCAAGAGAATGAAACATGATAATCTAAATACCTCATACTTATGGCATTGTCGTTTAGGC
Source organism: Excoecaria agallocha (assembly GCA_037975025.1). Classification (NCBI taxonomy): domain Eukaryota; kingdom Viridiplantae; phylum Streptophyta; class Magnoliopsida; order Malpighiales; family Euphorbiaceae; genus Excoecaria; species Excoecaria agallocha. Next base: position 17,800 of record JBBPFJ010000254.1, read on the forward strand.
CATATAAATGAAAAATGCATGACCAAATTACACAAGTCAGGTGATTTGGGATCATTTGATTATAAATCATTTGATACATGTGAATCTTGTTTATTGAAAAAATGACAAAAGCTCCCTTTATTGGTAAAGGAGAACGAGCTAAAATGGTTTTGGACTTAATAAATTCAGATGTATGTGGTCCAATGACTACACATGCCAGAGGAGGTTACTCCTACTTCATTACTTTCATAGATGATTATTCCAGGTTTGGATACATCTATCTAATGAAATATAAGTCTGAAGCATTTGAAAAGTTGAAAGAGTTCAGAAATGAAGTAGAGAAACAACTTGGCAAAAGTATTAAAACACTGAGATCAGATCGAGGTGGAGAATACTTAAGTCAAGAGTTTTAGGATTATTTTAGAGATAATGGGATTTTATTTCAATGGACTCCACCATATACACCACAACACAATGGTGTATCTGAAAGGATAAATCGAACACTATTGGATATGGTTCGATCAATGATGAGCCGAGCAGACTTACCTAAGTCCTTTTGGGGATATGCACTAGAATTTGTTGTTTATGTGTTAAACAGAGTTCCTAATAAATCGATTGATGTTACTCCATATGAGATGTGGAATAACAAGAAACCCACGCTTTCTCATATGAAAGTATGGGATTGTCCTGCTTATGTGAAGAGGACAATGTCAGACAAGCTGGATGTTAAGTCTGACAATTGTTTATTTGTGGGATATCCAAAAGAAACGTTTGGATATTATTTCTATCATCCCTTAGAACAAAAGGTGTTTGTTTCAAGGCATGCTGTCTTCTTGGAAAAAGAATTTCTCCTACGAGAGGACAATGGGAGTAAAATTAAACTTGGTGAAGTTCAAGACCCACAAATAGAAGATGATCAACCGATTGAACCCGAAACTGAATTTTATAATGATGAGATTGCAGTTGAACCTGATTATACACAAAATCCTAGAAGATCTACTAGGATGCATTTTATCCCTGTGAGATATGGATTTCACATTGATTTGGATAGAGGCATAACTGTAGTAGAGGACAATGAGCCTACAAGCTATCAAGAAGTTTTGAACAGTTCAGAACATGATTTATGGATTAAGGCTATGCAGTCTGAAATGGACTCCATGTATGAGAACAAAGTATGGACTTTAACTCAACCACCTGAAGGGATAAAACCCATAGGGTGCAAATGGGTCTTCAAAAAGAAGACGGGCGTGGAAGGTAATATAGTTACCTATAAAGCTCGCTTAGTAGCAAAAGGTTATCGTCAAAAAGAAGGTATTAACTACGATGAAACTTTTTCTCCTGTAGCGATGCTTAAGTCTATAAGAATACCTTTTAGCCATTGCAGTTCATTATGATTATGAGATTTGGCAAATGGATGTGAAGATAGCTTTCCTTAATGGAAATCTTACTTAGGATGTGTATATGACACAACCAGAAGGGTTCACATCAGGAAATGGCGAAAAGGTATGCAAGCTTCAAAGATCCATTTATGGATTGAAGTAAGCCTCTAGGAGCTGGAACATACGATTCAATGAGACAATCAAAGAGTTTGGTTTCTCACAGAATGAAGATGAACCTTGTGTGTATAAAAGGGTCAGTGGGAGTACAATTGTCTTCCTAGTTCTATATGTAGTTGACATATTGATCATGGGAAATGACATTTCTCTTCTCCAATCTATTAAAATATGGTTATCCAAGCAATTCTCCATGAAAGACCTTGGAGAAGCATCCTATATTCTGGGAATAAGGATCTATAGAGATAGATCCAATAGGTTGCTAGGTCTTTCTCAGAGTACATATATAGATAAAGTATTAAAGAGGTTCAATATGGATCTCTCTAAGAAAGGGTTTATACCCATGGTGCATGGGAAACACCTTTTTAATTCTATGTATCTACAGACACTAGAGGATAAAGAGAGCATGAATAGAATACCATATGCATCTGCAATTGGTTCTATCATGTATGCTATGTTATGTACACGTCCAGATGTATAATTTGCTTTGAGTGTCACAAGCAGATTCCAATCCAATTATAAAGAGGAACACTGGGCAGCTGTCAAGAATATCCTTCAGTACTTGAGAAGGACTAAGGATATATTTTTGGTATATGGAGAGGGCAATTTGGAAGTAAATGGGTATACAGATGCTAGCTTCCAATCTGACAAAGATGATTGTAAATCATAGTCTGGTTATGTGTTCATAATGGGAGGAGGAGCAGTTAGTTGGAAAAGTTCCAAACAAGAAACAACTGTTGATTCCATGACAGAAGATGAGTACATTGCTGCTTCAGAAGCAGCCAAAGAAGCAGTCTGGATCAAAAAGTTCATAAATAAACTAGGAGTGGTGCCTAGCATTGTTGATCCGATTCCTTTATATTGTGACAACAATGGAGCCATTGCGCAAGCAAACGAACCACAGTCTCATCAGCGATCCAAGAATGTTCTCAAACGCTACCATCCTATAAGGGAAATAGTAGCTAGAAATGATGTGAAAATAGAAGGGCTTCCCATAGATGACAATGTGGCGGATCCCCTCACTAAAGCACTTTCCCAGATTAAGCATAATCACCGTATAAATAGCATGGGTCTGAGACATATGAGTGATTGGCTATAGTGCAAGTGGGAGATTGTTAGAGAGTATGCCCTAGAGCCCATGTAATAGGGATGTTTTTCATATGTATAAAATTTATATTCTTAATAAAAGGCATCATTCATTTATTAATGCTATGTTCAAATACATGAGTTTGTAAATCTTAAATTAATAAATGAAGTCCTAGATATTATAAACACAGTGTAAAGGCAATCATGAAGGTGTTCATGATGTGAGATGTCTATTGCATGCAAATGTGTTAATATCTAAATATCCCTAGTCATAGAATTAACAAGATAGGACATTATTAATTCGGACAGACTAGCACATGTTATGCTTCTTGAATGGTTCAAGCAGTGGTTCTCATAACTGTGATTATGAAAGATAATCAAAGCTAACATGTGGATGCTTGTTAGAAGAACAAGTTCATTGGAGACCTGTAAAGAGAATCCTCACATGTATATAAAATCTATGTCAGTAAGGAATCTCTTCATAGTGGTTGTGCAAGTATCCTTAGACTAGAGATCACCAAAGTTATCTTAAGTGGCAAGTGGTATACTTTGACTCCATAACTGATTACTTCCAACTGGGAGTGAATATAGTTAGGAGATTGGGTATATCATGACCTACTTGAAGATAGTTGAGTGATTGACAAAGGATTTACCATCCCAGATTTAATTAGGAAAGTTATCTCGCATGATTCTATAATTACCTTGTTCAGAGAATCTCTGGCCAGAGTAAAATGCCAAGATGGATAGAGATCCATGGAGGGCATTTTGGGAACAATGGTTAAATTAATAGAACATACATAATTAGATTTATATGAGTTGATAGAAATCCATACTCAGAATCTAATTGAGATAAGAGTGGTGAAAGGAGTAATTGCACGGTAACTATTTCTATGGAAGGGTACAGTCAAACCACGTGACTTTCCTAACATTTGGGTAGTCATGATGCCTAGCTAGAGGCCAATCATGACTTGTATAATGATGTATCAAATATCAATAGAGATTGATAAAATGATTTAAAGGAGTTTAAATCATGTGAGTTTTGAATAGAACTCACAATTACATATTATACTGCCAACATAGATAGGAACCCAATAGGTCACACACATATAGAGAAAAAGGGTAAAATGGTAAAATGACAAGGATAATAATATTTGATATTATTATGAAGGTAGAGAAGTGAATATGATAATAATTAATTAAAGAGTTTGATTAATTATGATCAAATAAAATTGTCCGCAAAATTTTTGAGAAATGTTCTGTAAATTGGACCTAATTGAAATAATGTATTTCATGATTAATTATTATTGTCTTATAAGTGTTATAGGACTACTATAAGTGTTATAGGACTGGTATAATAATTAATAAGTCCATTGGAAGAATTATTAAGGGCCAGAGGAATGAAGCAGTTGGCGAAAGCCCTTCTGTAAGGGCCACATGCCAAGTCCAGAACAGAAGGACTTAATGACCTATTTCATACACCAAATTAATTTATATATGTTACATAAGTGTTATGGAACTCACATATTTAATTTGGTTGGATTTGGAATCCATTTGGGTATTTAAATCCAATTAGTTGCACAAAGGGCCTAGTTTGTGGGTTTTGTGCATAGTCTTTTATGAAAAGGTTTAAATTGGATTTAATTAAGCCCAAATGATTATAATTAATTCTAGAGGCCCAATTAATAATTCTCCAAAAATTTTAAAGAGCCCAATCTCATTATGGAGTTGGAATTTTAACCTAACTATAAAAGGTCAACTAATGAGAAATTAGGGTTAGGTGATTAAAACAAAAAGAAAGTCTTTTTTTCTAATCTCTCTCTCCTTTTTGCGCCAACTCCAAGCTAGCTTCTTGGAATTTCGGCCAGCCCTAGTTAAACACCAATTTGTTTGTTCAATTTATCCCTCTCTAGTGTGGATTACTCGTTGGAGGTGTTCGATTTTGGACACTGTGGTTTGCGACAACCCGGTGCGAAGTAAAATCAACTGTTTAACAAAAATCAAAGGTGATTTTTCTTATTCTCATATAGTTATATTGTGTATTCATGGCAAGATCAAATCTAATGGTTAAAACATATTAAAATTCCACTCATGTATGTGATGCATGTAACCGTTAAAATCCAACAAGGATCATGCCTCTTTTTCCCTCCTCGGTGGGTCTTGAAGCACAGTAGCATCAGCCGCGATAGCATTCCCAATGTGCTTTGGCTCCGCTATCTCGCGGGTAAGTACTACAGGCTAAGTTCTAACATTGGGTGTAATAAAAGCCACTATTCATAACTAACGTCTTTTCCTCAAACTCCTATAAATTTCTATCTAATCTCCGATCTAAGTCATCCCTCACCGTCGAAGGCCTAATAGGAGTAACATTCATCATTTCCCTCAAAAATGGAAACCTTGTAGTGGTGTCATAAGCCACTCTCCTAGCCTTATTTCTAATTTTGATTTCATTCAATCCATTATTTGCCATATCTAAACTTATTTTTTGACTGCTTTTCTGATAATTAACTTGAACCTAACTCAAAACTGACTTCTGAACTCAAATCTAAACTCAAATTTGATCTTAGAAAACTAGATATAGATCTTCGGACTAGGCACCCGTCTAACCCTCTGGACCACTTAGATGAGTTTATGATGGCTATAAAAGTCAGATGTTAGGAGTGATGTATGACGAATGATGTACAAGCATAGTATATACATAATGTGTGAATTTAATGCATGATTTTGTTAGGAATCAATCACAATCACACATAAGTAAAGCAATAGCCTTCCAACCTTTTTACTCCCACACAAGGGATCGTGCAGTCTCTTTTCTAGGTGAGCTTAGCCCATGGGTCAATAAGGTACCCAATGGATGCACATAGTGCATAGCAAAAAATTGACATCATAACCTCTCTAATTGAAAGCACAGGCATATGGATTTTTACCATTATATATTTTGACTAACTCATACAGATCAGGTTGGGCCTGTTGGGGCATGGTAGCCTTTGATTGGTACCCTCCTAACATGTTTGAGTTTGATTAATACATAAAGGTACATATAGCAAACAAAAGATTATTATGATTATACAACCTAGAGGAAGCTGCTATTGTCATTACATGGGCTTAAATTAAGGGTGATGAAACTTTAGGGCTATCCAAGCATGGTCTCTACTAACAGATCTAGCTCATCACGAGCATAACGACCGATAAGTCACCATTTTATATACCATTTGGTGTTAGACTTGGGCTGGTGGATCTCTTTGAAACCTCCCTATATTGAGTGAAATTAGGGCATGCTTCAAGATAGCACCAGGGCTAAAAAGGGATGCCTAACTTAATTCTAAGGCCCTAAGATGGATGCAAGAATGCAATTTTGAAAAGAGACAGGATTAAGTAAAAAACCAAATTATAAAGAACTTAAACAATATGCTTTTAGGAGCAAGGTCTGTTTGATCTTTAGTGGAGTTGCCACTATGACGCAAGCTCGAGCCATTGCTCATTTCTAAGTTCGCTTTCGGAGGTTCGTTTCTAGGGTCCGAGGCCAAAGGAGGCTCACTTTAACTCACAAATTGGCCACTTCACAATATAAATGGGTCAAGCCCAATTTATTATTGGTGGTCAACCAATAAAAGCATCTACTAATAGGCTTAAAGAGGCAGGTGTCATGGAGTCACCACCCAACAAAATGTTGGAAAAGGAATCTCGACCTTTTGATGCCCAAATAGAGATTGGTGTTTGGGGCATCACTCTTATTAGGCATCTTTGTTAGGTGTTATTTTATAATTGAGTTTTAAAATTAATCTCCTCTCCTCTCTCACACGATGCAAGCGATAGAATTTAAGTAAGCATCTTGTTCAAATAAAAAGGGCAATAAATACTTAACATAAAATCCTATTTAAAAATTATTACATAAGCAAATTATCCCACAACATCAAAGTGTATATAAATATTCATACATAAATTAGGGAGTTAATTTAGATTGGGAACATTAGGTCCCTCATGGGTATTTTACAAAAAATCTCTTTTATTAAATTATGTCGATTTAGGCTAAAATTAAACATTAGTCTATATTTTGGAAGAAAACCCAATTGATTTTATAGAAAACATTTTAATACCTTTTTATATTATCATACACAAAAATTCTTTTTTACTAACTATTACATCTCGAAAAATAATACATCAAAAGTAGAAATAATAAATAATAGCAAAAATTAAATAATAAATAAAACAAATCCATAATGTATAATATAAAGTGAATGAAATAACTAATATAACTAGGGAGTGGAAAAGGTTACCAATCCAGGAGCACGACTTCCCATTCAAAAGAAGCATAAAAACCCTCCATAGCAAAAGGTACCAAATACTCAAAAAAACACACAAAAAAAGACAAATTAACTAGTATCCTCAAATAATATGACAAAATAATTACATGCTCATTTACACAAATAAAACAAATTTAGAAATAGAATCACATCATATAGACACAAAATTATAGCAAATAATGCATAAATATAATAAGAAGCAAACAAATGGTATAAAAATACATAAAAGCATAAAACATATGTGAAAAATACCTCAAAATACACTTACAGACGATCACAAAGAAGCGAGGGATGGCCTCAAAGGAGCGAGCAACGGGACGAAGAAATAGGCCCAGGACATCCCGTCCATTAAATGACAGACGGTTGTCTGTCGAAGTATCTTCTCGTCTGTCACCTTTGGACAAAATTAGAAATGCAGGTTTCATGGAGAAAAATGTAAGAAATCACATAAAATATATTTCTAGCCCTAAACATGTAATATTACATATTAAATTATGTTAAAATCAATTTATAACAATAAATCTTGCATGATGTGTATTACAACATTTGTTTACAGAATTAAAACAATATAAAATAAAACTTCAAAAATATAACAATAGAGGAATCCCATTCTATACACACTATTAACATGCCAATTCATTCCAAATTCATAATTTAACACATTAAATCATGTGAATAAATTAAATGTAATATTTAATAGCAAGTACTCCAGTAAATTCACATGAATTTTTAGGCACGATCATTCTAGAGAGAGAAAAATACACAAAAAAGAAGAAGAGCCTAGAATATTACCCTCAGCAGATATTTTGACTCTAAAATCTCTGCAATCTAGATCTCCACTCTGATTTGATCCTTTGTTTTCAGAAAAATCAATGAAAATCATATGTATTTGTGTGTTTTAATCAAAGAAAATATTAGAGAATGAGAACTTTAAAGAGAGAAAGAAATTGATTTTTTTCTTCTCTAAACCTTTTTCTTTTTTTTTTAAGATAATGATTCCCTCCCACCCGCCCCCTCCCCCTTTTTGAAACCTTAGATTTAACATTTTATACCTAAAGAAGAGTTTTGAGTTCAATTCCAACTTAAAACTCCTCAAATTTGTATATAAAACCCCTCAAATCCGAAATCTTCTCTTAAGAGATAAAAATGCCTTTTTGAAAACACAAAAATGTAGGAAAATTGGGATTCAAGCCAGGGACGAGTGTCTGTCAATAAGGGGCAGCCATCCGGGTTAATTTCACCAGTGGTCATCAAAGTTTAGTGATTGTAACGATATGATCACTAAAGTTTAATTTGTAACGAAAAAATCATCCACCTTTTATGTTGTAACTTAAAAGTAAGTTTGACTGAAAAAAACTAAAATTCGACATCGATGAGTGAAAAACACGCAAATAAAAATACAACTCGGCAAAATGGGACACGTCATCAACTGAGTAAAAGCCTACGTGCCACAAATAAAAAAAATTAACCATATAAAATAATTTTATTTTTTAGTTTTCACCCCTTTCTCCTTCGAGAAGAAGAAGAAAATCACCATCATCGATGTTTCCTCATTGATTCTTGTGGCAATGGTGGTCGCTGTCGCTGTCAGCATCCGCAATGGGGATAAGAAGAGTGGTGAGTCCTCCGACGAAACCAATTTTACATCTCAAATTTCCACATCTACAAAATAAAATTTACCCATCTGCTATAAATAAAAACCTCCCATTTCTTTCACTTTTAAACCAGTTCTCTGTTTCTCTCTCGCATTCACGAGAAAAGCTAAAATTTGAAACCAAAATAAATATACCTAAAAATGGATTCAATTTTTGTAAGTAGAAGACCTTGGTTTGTTGTGGAAGATGATGGGCTAGCTTCTCTAGCAGATGTGAAAGCTAGGTTTTCAGGCAACAACCACCCTTTTGTCTCAAGGTTACTTGCTATGGAATAAGAGGTAGTATGAGAAACTTATTACCATCTTATTCCATTTCTTCACCAAGATCCACTAGGTTTTATGATTCAAGATTATTGGAAGATAATCAGCAGCCCCATTTCTTGGAATTTTTTTTTCTTTGCAACAAACCATTAGGTCATAATAGCGACATGGTAATTTTTTCCCTTTCTCTTTTCTTTCCAAAATTCCCCCAAGCTTTCATTCTTGATTTTAGATCGAAAAAAATGTTTAAATTTTTCAATTATTATTATGGTTAGATTAATTCGAGTTAACCCATTCACCGAGCATTGTACACCCTCTGTTCGACGTGTTCATGCTAATATGATGGTGCATCGAATCGTTCGAGTTTGATCGAGGCTAAATTTAAATTATTTGATTTATTCAGATGGGATACTCTATTTTGTAGTGAAGAGTGGAGAAAGAGCAAATAAAGATGGATGAAGCCAAAGAAAAAGAACTTGAATCTTTCTTCTACCATGAAAGTATTAAGAAAAAAGGATCCGAAGAAAACAATTTACCCTTCTCGACAAGAGTTGTTGCTATCGCAAGGGATTGCAGGACTTCATTGCCTCCAAAAGTAGCAAAGGCAAATTGTTTCAGACAAAAGAAACACCTACCATGTCAGCATGAGCAACAACAAACTCCAAATCCAAAAGATCTTTCGAAGTAAGTCTTTCAAACTGAATATCACTCTTTGGGATGTTAATGGATTTCTTAGATCCAAGTTTCGTGCCTTTAGGACCAGCATGAGTGATAGAGACAACAATCTCTGATATGCCTGTTCCTTGGATAACCCTCAAAAGATCTCGATAGACCAAGCCGAAGAGAGAGAGGGGCCATGAAAAGAGAGAGAAATAGTGATATGAATTTAATTGTGGTTAAATTTTTTTATTTATGCCATGTAGGCATTTACTCAGCTAATGACGTGTCCCATTTTGCTAAGTTGTATTTTTATTTACGTGTTTTTCACGCGTCGATGTTGGATTTTAGTTTTTCCAATCAAACTTACTTTTAAGTTACAAAATAAAGGGTGGATGATTTTTTTGTTACAAATTAAACTTTAGTGACCATATCATTACAACTACTAAACTTTGATAACCACCGATGAAATTAACCCCAGCCATCCCTCATCACTAATTTAGAATTTCCTAAAATGGCCTCTTGTTTGGCTTGTGCAAGAGAGAGGGACCCACAGAGGGGCACCACTTAAGTGATAGACGGCTGTCTTCCACCACTAAAGGTCTAAAACAATGTTTTTATTCATATTTTGTTAAAACACTTGGTAATATTTGAAAATACTTAAAAAATCATAAAAATCTTTGAGAAAAAGTGAGAAATTCATGATCAAAGGTTTGAGATTCGAACCTTGTTGTCAGTAATATGTTATTTCCTTATCATCGAGTAACCCTGATCTAGGCTACCTCGAGTCACGATGTGTACACCACCAATACACCCGTCATTAGCTCCTTTTTTCTGATGAAATTTTTAGGAGATTATCCACTATGGAGGAGGCTATCAGGTGATAGGATCAAATTGTACAGTCAGTGCTAGCAATAGTACAACCTCTACAGTCATTAACAATAATAGTATAGTCTCTATATACATAGTTCCAAGGTATCAAAGGTAATTTGGTGACTATAGGTTAGTGATTCAATACGTCTTTATAGGTAGTTAATGAGTCACTCACCTAGATTATGAAGCAGAATGGTCGCATTGAAGAGGAGGTCCCCAAAGGGAGACTGGCAATAATTGAGATGGATAAGTAGCTAAGGAGGTATATTAAGTACTTAAGGGATGATCTGATGAGGTT
>JBBPFJ010000254.1:28661-54851 GCA_037975025.1 Excoecaria agallocha
TTCTGAATTTCTCCACATGCAATGCTGTTCCCATCATGGTTATTAAAATCCGAACGAACCGGCCGGTTGAATTGGTTTAACCGCGAACCAATTGATCAACCGATTGATTTAACTGCTTAAAATCGAATTGATAAAAAACCGGATTAAACCGAAAAACTAGACAAAATCAGGTTTTTTGCTAAAAATTGTAAAAAATCATAATTTTTTTTGTATATTTTCACCCCTCCTCCCAACACACACGCGCACACACACCTATATATATATATATATATATATACAATGAATCAAATATATAATAAGTAAATTAAATTATTAAGTCACATTTTTAAAGTTTAAAATACTAATTTTTCAATAAATAAATGATTGAAATTTAATATATATATCCAAATGATACATCCCTTCTCCAAATGATAAGATTTTTCTCATAATAATGATGTCCTTTTCTTCTTTCTTTTAGAAAAAAAATATTTTATAATTATGTTAAATTGCATTAAAGCCTAATTAGTAAACAGATTTGCCATTTCCATCTCAGGTCCACTAAAAGAAAGAACATTGAAAGGAACGAAGGCTCAATAATCTTCTATTAACAATAATGAATATTTATACAAGGGAATTCTAGGAGTATCCCAATTGGAATATATACCAATATACCGCTAACAACATTTCATATAATAATGCTTGCAATTGGAATTTTATTCCTTACCACTGCATCCCAAATAGAGCATAGTTAGACAACACAATCAACTTGTCACCTAACTAAAAAAAGCAGACCTTAACCAAGGGCTTGGTAAAAACATGAGCGATTTGATCAATGAGAACTAATGAATTTCACCTGTAACAATTTGTTCTTTACTTGATCATGCATATAGTTAAAATTGATCTCCATATGTTTGGTGCAGTGATGGAAAACTAGATTAGCAATCAAATACATAACACTCAAATTATTACACCATAAAGTGGGCGTCACTACAATAAAAAGCCCAATCTCACATGACCAAAGATGAAGTCTTGTTGTCTTACAAGCTGTTGTTGTAATGGCTCTATATTCAGCTTTAGTAGAGGACTAAAATACAAAGTATTGTTTGAGGATACCCAAAAAAATAAATTAGAACTGAAATAAATTGCAAAATCAGTTGTAGACTTACAATCATCAAAGGAGCATCTCCAATTTGCATCACGATAGCCCAATGTTTTTAGAAGTGGACTGAACATTGACTCGGCCTGCTAACTGAGTCATAAGTTAACTGGTTCAATTGGTTTGATTCAGAATTTTTATCTTTTTTAATATAATTATATATACAAATTTAAAAATATGGCTTGTAAAAAATGCATTCAAACAATCTATTAGTTATCAAATATTAATAAAAATAGCAAAGATTAAGATGTTTAATGGTTTATTAGAAATCCCTTTTGTCAATCACATAAATCACAATTCATGTTCGGTTCCCTAGTTCACCCACGATTCTCTTCATAACTATTAATCTCCATAAGAATATTTAACTTAATTGAATAGTAATATGTTACGTTAAGGCATTATTATAGCCTAATACGTCCCAACGACTGCCAAACATATAAGAACACTCCTTAACGAGGTGGAAGTTTTGTCAGAACAATATCCGTAGCGAATTAAGACAGGTCATTTATTTATATCCTTCATGACATATTGGACAAATTACTTCCCAGCCAAGGAGAAATATATCCTTGTCAAAAAACAGTTAATACCAAGCAAGCTAAAAGGTTTCAATTAAAGAAAATTACTTCACATAAGTACTTGTGAGGTTTGCATACAATAAAGGAATTAAAGCTAAATGGAAAAAAATGAAGACTAAAAGAAAGTTTTTAAATTTTTTTTTTGTTCCATTTGGCCCACAATTTCTAAATTCAATTATGGGTACATCATCATCAATTCTAGAAGAAATAATTAATAGCATTCACAGCTTCCAAATGAATTAAACTCGTGAAAATACAACAAACATCAGAGAAAAGAGGAAGGAGATTCCTGGTTGATTGAAGTTGCTGATCGAAGAAAGATCAGTGTTCATCGAAGTAGTTAACTGGAAGGAAGCGATTTCGATTGTTGATGAAGAATGAGATGAAGCTGCTGCTGCTATGCCCTTTTGGTTTCATGATCGACAGATTTAGGGATTTGGCAATTATTGTTTTTTTAACTGAAAAACACAAAATGCATAGTTTTGTAATTGAACCCAGTCAAAGCTAGTTTGATGATTCCTTATCCAACTCGATTTTTTGATCCAAAATGAGTTTTTATCTGTTTCAATTTTTAAGTTGAATCGACCCAATTTCTCTATTGGTTCATGAGTTAACCGGTTCGATCGACTGAGTCAACCTAATTCTTAAAACATTGTTATAGCTATGCAACAGAAAATTTTATTGCTAACTAAAAGCGAGTCCATGATCAACAATTGCATGAATATAGCAGAAAAATCTCTTAACAGCACTCCAAAGCTATTCAGAGGGGCAATGCATAAACTAAGAGACCTTGTTATACCAAAAGCTTTCCCATTGAGTTTACCAAATGGGTAGCTGGTGTATTTATAGCACTGTAGGTGGACTTCTTTGCTTATCTTAGAAGTCATAATTGTATCTGCATTGGGTTAGCATCAAGCCATTTGGTTTCCAATGTGGATTAATGTCGAGGAAATAAGATACTTGTCCAAGGTCTTGTGATGCAAATCATTTTTTAAGATAGCCAATCAATTGGTGAATAAGAGTATCAATGGAACTAAGAGCAAGTATATCATCAACATAGAATACGATAAAAATCTTAGGGATTTTTTGACAAATGCCACAAAAAAAATATACATTTCATATTTGCACTCTCCTATTTTTTATTTTCTTTATTTTTTTTAAGATAAATTACATTTATAAAAGAAAATATCCTAGACAAAGGGGATGAGTATCCCAAACTATAGCAAGATTATACAAAACTGAAGCTCTAGCTAATTTGTGAGCTTTAAAATTGTTACTCCTACTAGTCCAAATAATCTTAATGTGTTGCCTACGAGAAATATTTATTTACAATCAGAAATGATAGAACAAAAAAAAAAATTCCTCTAAGATATTACAAAAAACAAACGAAACTTCCTATGCATCCATAAAAATGATACCTTGAGAATGGATATTATTTTCATTCTAGAATAAGAACGAACGAAAAGCTAACCCTTCATTAACACGAGGTGAGCACACCCTAGGCTAGTGACACAAAATGGCTTTTAGAAAGTGCCCATCATTGTCTCTAAAAATAGCCCCATAGCCACACTTTTACTTATCCATAAAGACTGCTGCATCCACCTTGCATAGCCATACTGCCTCCCAACTTGTGTTGTGTAAGTACCAGCTTCCCTATTGTTTAGTGGTTCAAATATAGTATTAAGGACCTCTGACCGGTGTCTAGTAAGTGTACTATATCAGTTAAGTAATATAGAAAAATAAGTTTAAGATCCTGAAATATTATTCCCTCGGGATTATATAAATTGTGTATTCCGGATTTTAGAATGAGTGATGTGTGAAAGAATTCCAAGTTTATAGTGATGATTTATTAACTATGCAAAAATAAACAGTAACTCAACAACTAAGTAATGAAAAAAAAAAATAAATTATAAGACCAAAATAAAACAATAATGTAAAAGATGATAAATTTTAATATTAAAAATACTTCTGCTAAATGAACTATCCCCTCAACTTCTATTGCAATTACTTGATTAAAAATAACACAAGTGATTATGGAAAAGAAAAGTAAAGTTAGATATCTTATTCAAAATATCATTCTAAGCATTACATTCTCATATTATAAACAATCTAAAACTTAACATGTCGATTCGGTTTATAAACTCCTAAATTGTAATTAAATCCTCTTTCGAGAGATCTAATTCCAACCTATTCCTAATTCAGATTTTTTAGTCTTACTATTACTCTCGATTAACACAATATTCTCTTAATTCTCAAAACATAATCATGCATTAACATAAGTAAATTAACCCAAGAACATGCGAATCATAAGTCATACATGAAATTGATAATTAAACATTTATTCAATAGATCAAACATTAACTCAACAGAACTTAAAATAAGAATCAACTTAAGAAATAAGAAAATAATGTACTTGCATTGAATTTAAGCACATATCAAAGTCATTACAATAAAAATATTAAGGTTCAAGTTTTCCTTAACAAAAATAAAGAAAAGTGCTCGCTATTCATATTAAAAACAACTTAAAAATTGAAATAAATGATTACAATACGCATAAAGTTGTTAGCTTCCCTTGAAATCTTCTCAAAACATCGAATTATAGCCTTCAAACCCTAAGTTCTTATACTCTTTCAAAACTAGCCCTCTTTTTTAAAAAAATTCATCCTTTTTATGTACTAGTGTTTTTATCTGCTTAAAATACCTCAAAAAGGAAGAAAACCTTATGCCAATTAACTTCCTAGTCCAGAGAAAATAAGAGTTATATCATAATTAAAACATTGTGTCTTGGTAGAGAGAGAAATCCCCTTTACTAAGGAGTGAAAGTCTATATCTCATGGTTTGAAGCTCACTTCGGCAAAGGAGGATTCTCCCTCCATTAAGTTGGCCTTTTTCCTTGACTTTTCATACTCTCCTTGATAGAGGAGAACTTTTCATCCATAGAAGAGCTTGGTTTTTAACTCCAATATGATTTTAACTCTTCAAAAATACTCTAATTAAGCAGTTCTTCTCTTTTCTCCATGTAACTTTTTCTTTTCTTCAACTAAGTACCCAATAAATACCAAAATTATAATAAGTTGATAAAATAAAAAAATTAGAAATTAAACACAAAATTAAACAAATTAACACTAAAATATCATCAAAACACATTAAAATATACTAATAATATAGTTATAATTCAAGCTATCAAATACCCCACACTTAGTCTTTGCTCGCTTTTGAGAAAAATTGAACAAACCAACTTCTCAAAATAATCAAACTTTAATCAAGAATTATGAAACTTAAAATCAAGCTTAGCAATTAACAAGAGCATTTAATGAAATTCCAACTAAATTATATTCAACCAAAAAAATATAAGTAAGTTTTCGTGTATTTGTGCAAGACCAAAATATTTTAAGTTTTTTCAAAATTAAAATGCCAATGCAATCTCATAGTCAAGCTTAAGAATTAATGCACACCTAAGTGTATAAATAGTTTCACGCTCAAAACTCTAGAAAAACCATATGCCTCTCCTTTAGCACCAGAACCCAAAGGTTAACTATGCTAAATAACTCAAAAATAAATATAGAATCACTAAGACTTCATTAGGTTATATTTGGGTGAAGGCAATGGTTAACAAAGAATGGATAAGGATAAGCAAGAAGAATAGATACTCTTTAATTAAGTAATTTGGCATTTTTATATTCCAATCCACTGAAAATATACCCATTTACCATACTTGGTTACCAACCCCCTATACACTAAGTACTTTTAAGAAAGAAGATTAGTGAAACTTCTCTCAGTTTCCCAAATCAACAACTTTATAAAAGTAACACTTCACTTCCCTTGTAAATACCTCACACTTAAAACTTTGCCATAAACTAGTAGCTTACTTCAACATTTCTTTCTTTTCTCCTTTTTATTTTTTATTTTAAGAATATTTGATAGCTTTATTATTGGCAACATAAGATAACATGTGTAATTACAAGTTCAAATTACTTTCTTAACTTCTTAGCAATCTCTACCCATGATACTAAGAATCTTTTCTAATTATACTCCTTAAAATACTCATAAAAATTAATCTATCCCAATCCTAGAATGGCCAACTCTTAAAAGGAAAGATAAAGGCTTTTTAGGTTATATGATAAATTAATAAGTTTAAAAAGAAAAAAAAAATATGGCATGCATTTAGCATGCCTCATTAGGCTTAAAATGGCTAACAAGGGACAAATATGCACATAGGATAGGTAAATAAACTTAATTATGGCTAAACAAGAAAAATATGCCTAGATAATTTTCTAGATTATTTGAGTTATTTTTGTACTTCAAAAGGTGATGAGGAATGTTCTAGTATCCTTAATTTTCTTATTTAACTATCTTAATGTACTGGTTTTTCTTCTTTTTCAAAATCGATCTTAGTGTTCAAAATGTAGAAACTAACAAACATAGTTCAAGTTGAATTCTAATGTCACTAGAATTCCATTAAATAACATTTTTGCCCTAGTGCTGAACATAGATTTTGATCATTTCACATTCTAAGTTGAAAATGAACAAGTTCAATTTTTCTTACTGGTTTTTCTTTTTTTTTCAAAATCGTTTTTAGTATTTAAAATGTTGAAACTAACAAATATAGTTCAAGTTAAATTCTAATGTCACTAGAATTCCATTAAACAACATTCTTGCCCTAGTGCTAAACATAGATTTTGATCATTTCACATTATAAGTTAAAGTTGAACAAGTTTAATTTTTAAGAATAAATTAGGGCGAACTAGATTTAATGCAAACTAAATGATAGTTAAACTCATCTATATCATTAGTATAGATAAAAGCAAAAAGCAACTTAAAGCTACCATAAGGCTCACAAAAATAAAACATTCATATTACTACTAAAAACTTCCTATAAAGTTACTCCTATTAAAATTGCAATCAAAACAAGAAAAATAAAAAGCAAGAACAAATAACAAAAAGAACAAAAGTAGAAAACATAAAATAAAACAAAGAAAACTTTCATGAATAAAAGAGAGGTTTGAAAGCAAAGATAAGCTCTACCCCCTTTTAAAACATTGTTGTCCATAGTAAAAGTGAAAATCTGATCACTTTGGTGGTGGTTATTATGGTGCTAGTGGGAACTGCTCCCAAAAATGTGTGGTAAAGTGCTCAACATGCATCGCAAGATGCTCAAAGTTCCTTTACAGCCTATCATTCTACTGAGCTTGCACATCCAAATAAGCATTTACCTGGCTTATTAAATCGACCATCAATAGGGAAAAGGCCTCTTCAACTGTAGGTTCCTTTTGATCTCCCTCTTGATTGTGACCAACAGTGATTAACATTAAGTATTTATCTTTATCTGTCTAAGGTTAGCATGGCTTTTCTATAATACTTTTATATTTTTTTAGCACTGTAAAATGTATATATTAGGGTTCACCAAGGGGATCTCCCATGTCTAAGTGTTTCACCACCTTTGCCATTATTATGGCAATCCATCCCAAAGAAATTATCTTTACTACATTAGGCTTTCGTTGCAAGTACTTTATCTTGCGCCATAGGTGATATGCCCCATTTATTCGAATACCCTCGGCCATATATTGCAATATAAGGCACTTTCCTGCATTAACCACACCTGGGCCATCAAGTAATTATAGAAGTTAATTGATAAGAACCTGTGTAGAACAAACATTACATAACTGTGTAAAGCATGAGCATTAGTCCGGCTTGAGTTGTATGCAATCGGGTTTGCAAGATCTCTAATTACTATCCAATTCTCACTCAGGGTGGAAGTTGGTAAGTCCTTTATATTAACCAAAGGAAATCCTAGATGTTGTGAAAACTCATTAAAGGCCATGGCATGTGGTTTTCGACCAAGCTTGAAATGAAAAGTGCCACAATTATCCTCATCCTCAAAGTGGCACTGAAAAGATGTGAGAAAATCTCGGGCAAGTGATGGATGTACCTTAAGTATCTTTTTAATAAGGGCACCCCACCTAATATTATAGACCAGTGTCATGATTTCGATCTAAAGGTTACCAATAGCAATGTTAAGATAGGTCATAATCAAATACATCGGATTCACGTATTTAGCTGACCCAAAGTACTTATATAGTTAGACATTTTTTGGATCTATATAAGGTGGGATGTGTAAACCCAAAGAGGTTGAGGCACCGGTATGTCTCATTCTCTTTGGAACCATTGCACAATTCAAAATAGCACAAGTAAATGTCTAAAAATTAAAGGTAAAAACATCATCCTAAGAGAAATAAGTAAAATCTAACTCAAGCTCAACAATATCCATGGTAAGGCTATGCAGAACCGAACTGGAATCAAGAACTGAACTAAATGGACTTTGCTCTATTTGTTTCGGTTATTTCAATTTTCGATTCATTAGGTTCTGAACCGAAATAAAAGATTAATTTAATTGGTTTATATATATATATATATATTCTTATGTTTAATTGGGAATCCCTAACATCCATTTCTTTATTTCCTCACGATTTAGGATCAAAATCCCTAGCCTTACACATGCAGTCATCACCTCTTCCTTTTTCTTTAACAATTCTTCCCTTCTTTGATTCTTTGATTTTTTCTACCATTGTAAGTATCTATCTCCTTTGTTTTATTTCATTATTTGTCTTGTTTTATTTGTTTTGCTTATGTGATTTTTTCTGGAAGTTCTCGTTTTCATTTATTTTCTATGTAAGCTTCTTCAAACTCACATTTTCCTCCTTGCATTTTTCTCTCTTAGTTGTGTTTCCTTACCACCAAACTTTGCCATTTACTGCATATAATAACTATCAAAATCTTGAAAAGAAAAATCTTATTTTTGAAGAAGAAATTGATAGAAAGGAAGAATTGTTAGCATGAAAAATAAAGTTAAGTTTTGTCAATAACAGCTAGCTTTAGAATTACATTTTTAATATGATTTTATAGTTTAGATTGTTCTTTAATTTTACCACTCTCTTTGGCTAGCACAGAGTGGCTAAAACTTTTTGGGGGAAAGAAAATGCATTGATAACAAGAAAATTGTTATCACTTAAATTTTAAATTAGCAGATTCACTGTTCTTTTTTTTTTTTAATTTCTATCTAATTGAGATATTTTGTTAACTATTTATGACACTCTAAAATATCATAGGTTACAATTATGATTTGAAGCTTAAGAATATCTCAGTTGTTAGTTAATGGAAAACACAAAACAATTATTAATATCTCATGCAAAAATATGGTTAAATAAATAAATCAAAAGAACATATATGCAACTAAAAGAATTAAGTTAAATTTATAGGGATAAAAATGTCGATTGTAAAAATTCATTATTTTTAATAGCTAGAATTGTGAGTGAATTTATTTGGTTCAATTTTCCATTTTTAGTTAATACAAACCAACTCTAAATCATTTAGAAATTTCAATATTTATGCTCTTCAACTCTTAAATTTTCCATATTTATCATTGAGGTTTACCAAGTACTAGCTTAGTCATAATTCTAAGGATGCTATTATATGCCAAAAGTGTAATTAGTACTTATAGTAGTTATAGGAACTGCAAGCTTATTTCAGCACATGGAATTAAATATGACATGTTCTATCAAAATATCTCTTAGATGTCCAGTGAATTAGTTGCCCATCAATAAATTCTTTAGCGTTTCCTAGTTGCAATAAGATTTCATTAATTCTAAAACATCATAAAAAAAACATATTAAATAAAAAATAAATAAAAGTTAGAATCTAGTTAGATTTCTATAGATAAAAATATTGGAACCTTATATATTTTCTCTACATATCAAAATGCTGGAGTATCAGTCCTAAGAAATTTAAAAGTAGAATTAAATTTATTTGTTTGTTGTTATGAATTTCTACTCTATTAAATTTATTTTTTTTGCTATCATAAATTTATACTTTAATTTTCTTTTGATGATGAATGTAAAAATGATTAAAAAAAGTCATTAGTTATACTTATTTTTATCATTTTGATTTTAGGCCACTGTTTAAAATGAGACTTAAACTCTAATTACTCAAGATGAGATGGAACCTCCCAATAGTAAAGATCCTTTTCAAACCCAGTTTGAGACCAATCAACCTATGAAATCAGATGCAACATCTAAAAATTTGAAGAGGAAAGATATAAGACCAAGGTCGGAGGTCTGGGATCACTTTATCAAATTCACGAATGTAGAAGGCAAGATAAAAGGCAAATATAATTATTGCTTTAAAGAATTTTTTTATGATCCTAAGAAAAATGGTAAAACGGCACTTAAAAAACATATTAGTATTTGTGAGAAATGCCGTGAGACTTAAGATACATAATCACAATTCAGTTTTAGGGTTGATAATGAAGTTAAGGGTTTTGCTACTTAGAAATTTAACTAGGAATCTATAAGAAAAGATTTAGTTGAATTGGTAGTTACAACCGAATTACCTTTTAGCTTTGTTGAGAATAAAAGATTTAGGAAATTTATGGCTTTTATGCAACCTAAATTTTTGGTGCCATCTAAATTCACATGTTTAAAGAATGTTTTTAGATTTATGTTAATGAGAAAACTAAACTTAAGCAATACATTGAATGTAAAATAAGTGGCTTTATTTAAATCAAGTATTACTTATAGTTGCTTAATGGCCAATTCAGTAAAAATTTTAGATCACGAATGATGTGGTTGATTTGGTTATATATCCTCCGTGTCTCTCTTCATTTTAGTTATCAATGCTCTTCGTAAAGCTAGGGAATTTGATGCTGCTTGGTCTTTGGTCAGATTGGTAGAGATAAAGGACCGAATTTAGTTTCTAATGATACATTTACTGTTCTGATCTGAAGGTACACTCGTGTAAATGAGTATTAAATACTTTGAAGTAATTTTATATTTACATGCTTAAATTGAAAATCGAATATTTTGTTGTTGATTTGTTGTTGTTTTAATTGTAATTATCTTGCAATTTAAGCCATTTTTTCATGAAGAATCTAGTTATTGCTCCAATCATTGGGACCTTTTATTCTATAAATTTCTTTGAAAGTTGGATAGCCTGTGAGATGGCATGTCAAGTGCCATAATTTGCTTAATTTTTTAGTCACCTTTTTTTTATGCTTGTGTTGCCTAATACTAAAGGATAGGAACTTTTAAATGGAAGACGAGATTTTTATGCGACCTTTCCTGCAAGTAGTTTTAAATAATCAAAATTGCAGCTCCTTATTGGTCTTAATCTTGCCTTCTTCTCTCAATAAAGTTAAAAATTCCTTCATAATGAATTCCTCATTTAGTTTAAAAGTGAGCTACAATTTATTCACAGGAATATGCAAACATACTTATGCATCCGGGAATTCCAACAGTTTTCTATGACAATTTTTATGACTGGGATACCTTCATTCATAACCAAATTGTTCAGCTGGTATGTTTAGTTTCTGTTGTTATCATTAACATCAGTATTCAAGCAATAGCTTGACCTTAGATAGTTTCTATCACATGGATATATTGACCTCAGAAAGCGCAATGACATCCGCTGTTGGTCACCTATTAGAATTCTGGATGCCTAATCGAACCTTTATTCTGCAATGATTAGGGAGAAATTGTGTATGAAGATTGGAGATAGTTCTTGGTGCCCAGCTGATAAAGATGGACCCTGCTAATTTTCGTGACCTACAATGAGTGTAATTGGGTCTTAGCTATTCTTTGGTTACTTATGATCGTATTCTGTCAGTTGGTTTTCTTGAATTTTGCTATTATTGATTTTGCCTTAAAACTCTAGATGTGCATGTCAAGGGTTAGGTAAATTTTGTTTTTATTCCAATGTTACATTGCCTAACTTGTTTTGCTCATCAAATGCTGATTTTTGTTTACTTCTTCTTTATTTGTAAAGTTGAAAACTATGTTGTATAGCTCTATACTTATTCAGATCTTTGAATGTTGCAGCTAGCGACATATAGATGATTTCACTATCAAGCTCATTTAAGAATGTGTTTGGATTGTGCAGATGCTGATAGGTTTACAGCTTTATTAGTATAATGGAAGGGATGTTGTCCTTAGAGTAGTTTTATTGATCCTTTCCTTATTTATAGGTAAACTCCTTGAACTACTTCTCTAAGATATTTGTTTCTTTCAATTTACTTAAATTTGAATCATTCTAAGTAGGAATTGTTCATTATCTTGTGCAAACTGTAAATCTGGCTAGCCAAACTGTGTTAGACTATTTGGTTCAATTTAGTTATTGAGAAAATAAGAGCTTGTACTCTTGTTTCATTTTCTTTTAAAATAACTCAAACCAAATAGTCAATTGTATTTTTATAAACACACAAGAATGCACACATTTAGTATTATCATTGTAATTTTTTTTGGATGGATTATATCATTTGTAATTTTACATACACACAACCACACACTTAGTATTATTTTCATGCACTCAACCACACACATAAATGCACACATTCAACATTTTATAATTGTAATTTGATATCTGTAGACAAATTGATGATTGATTTTAGTTTTTAATTATTTTTTAAGAAAACTCAACACAAACAACATAAAAAAAGTTAAAAATTTTCAAGTAAATAGTATTATTTTTAATAAAAGAAATCAAAAAGCATCATCCTATGGCTAAAAGCTACACCTACTTATTAACTTTTTTTTATCCAGAACAAAACTTTTTTATCCAAACATAAGTAAGATTTAGTAACTTCTGATTTATGTTTGAATTACCCAAGGTTTTATATAAAAATATCCACACCAGTAGCAAACAAGTATACCAATGTTACAATTTTATTTCGGATCTATAGCAGAAGCCTTAACACTTAATTTTTGTATCACTACATCACTTGCCTTGTTTTGCAATCACATAATTTTTGTATGGCTTGTGATGTGTTGTTCTGTAATCATAGGTTGTGTGCACAGAGTAGGAATGTTTGCTCTTAGGGAGAGAAAGGTGCACGTAACCCAGGAAGATTTTGAAATGGCCATAGCAAAATCATGAAGGAGACAGAAGAACATGTCATTAAGGGAGCTTTGGAAGCAAACTAAAGATTTAATTTATTTTCTTTTAACTTAGGCTTGAACATGGCTCTATTTAAGGCACACAATAGCTTAGGCTTCTTTTAAATAGGGGGTTTGACACTAGGATTTTCTTTGTAATCATGCTCTCCTTGTAATTTCAAGTGTTACTTCATTTGTTATAACTTGATATTATATTTTATATTATAAATTATATTGTAATTTGCATTTATATATTTATGTATGGTGTCTGTAAACAATGAATTGATTTATAATTCAATGATATATAAATAATAAATTCATAAATATTAAAAAAATAAAAACTTTCAGATGGCGATGAAATTCTTAGTTGCTAAAAATATGCTAGTTTAATAATTAGAAATAAAAATTAGCGATGAAAACAACGATTGTATTTTTCTTTATTATATTTTAGCAACAAAAATAAATTACGCCAAATCTGTTGTAGAAATAATCAATTTCTTAGCGACTAAAAATAGCGACGAAATATTTAGTTGCTAATATTTTCTTAATATAATGACGATTGATTTTAGGGGTTAGTTAGCCACAAAATTTCTTACAGTAGTGACTTTTTTAGTTTAGTCACTAAATATAGCAGTGATAGAAAAATAACGACGAACAATTGTTTAGTCGTTAAAGTGCATTAGCAACGAATATTCATTAATTGGCGACGAAATTTTTCGTTGCTATTTCCTTTTTTTTGTAGTGCAAGCTGTTGTGCTGCCAAAATTTATACCCAAGAAATAGCATCCATATGATGTTGCTAGTAATACTATATAGTAAATGGAAATCATGAATGAATTAAGGGTGTTACATATACTCTTGGATAATTTAAATATGACATTTGAGCCCCCTAATTACATTGACCTAATTTTTTCACCGTTTTTTAGAAACTGATATTCCTCTCAACAAAATGCTCTAAAATTTTATCCTGCATGCAAGGACATATGCAAAAAAAATATGCTTAAAATTTTAAGTAATTCTGACATCATTTTAGTATACTTTCAGCTTCAAAGGCAAAATCAGTCGGTCCAAAATTTAAAATTTTGAAACTATTAGAAAAATTATTTTCTACTTTCAATATCTTATTTATACTATTTATAATGGGTTTATATAGTTAGAATAATTTTTAAATATCTATAGAATATTTCTGAGCCTAGTCAAACTTTCAGTCAACTATTTTTATGATACCAAGTAAAATTTTCACTATATTTTGAGAACCTATTTAAGCTCAATTTTATTTTAAATTATACCACTAAACTCCATTTAACATTTATTTTATTATCAAATGATTAAGTTAAGCTTTCCATCGGGTCACCCATCCTAGTATTTTTCTAGGCTAAGCATGTTTAACACCTATGCACTTTTAACTATTCTAGGGTTACTTTTCAAGCTCTAGAATGTACCATGCTTGTTTGATACAAATTTTGAAGCATTATATAATCGAGATGCCAAGTAAAAATGATATCCCGGATAGTGATCTTTATTTGAGCATCAAAAATTTGAGATTCATTTTCCAATGCTCTGTCGGGCGATGACTCCATGACACTTGCCTCTTTGAACCCACATTGGATGCCTTCATAAGTTGACCATCCATAATAATTTAGGTCTAACCCTTTTTTATTGTGAAGTGACCGGTTTATAAGTTATAAAAAGCCTTATTCGGATCTTGAACCCTAAAAGTGGGTCACTGAGAATTGAACTGAATATTCGAGCAGGCTCTGGCCCGTATCATAGTGGTGACTCCACTAGGGACTAGGAGACCTTGCTCCTAAAGCATCATGATTAAGTTACTTATAATTGAGTTTTATTATTAATCATATCTCCTTTCAAAATTGCATTTTTTGCATACATGTTAGAGCTTTAGAATTAAATTAGGAATTCCTTTTTAGCCTTAGTGTTATCCTAAAACACACCTTATGTTATCACTGTAAGGAGGTGTCAAAAAGAACTATCAGCCTAAGTATAGTACCAATTGGCATATAAAATGGTGATCCATCGGTCGTTATGCTCATGATGAGATAGATCTATTGGCAATGACCGTGCTTGGGTAGCTTTAAAGTTTCATATCCTAGCTATAGCTTATGTAATGACAATAGCTACTTCCCCTAGGTTGTATAACCATAACAACTCTTGCTTGCTATGTTGACCCTTATGTATCAAACAAATTTAAGTGAATTAGAAGCATACTAATAAAGGTTGCCATGCTCTAGTGGAGCCAACCTGATCAAATTGAATTGTTTAAATATATAATGGCCAAAATCCATATTTCTACGCTTTCAATCAAAAGAGGTTATGCTATCGGTTTTTTTTCATGCACTATAGCATCCATCGGGTTCCCGATTGATCCATGCTCTAAGTCCACTACAAAAAAATTGCCAATTAGCGACCAAAATTAGCGACGGCATTATTTTCGTCTCAAATTTTACGAAGGATTCACGAATGTTTTACAATTTCATCGTGGGGAGGATATTTTCCATTTATGCAATGAAATAGCGACGGAATGAGTAAACATTCGCTAATTATTGGCGGGACTTGTATGCGCCATGTTTTGTGACGGAATTAGCGACCAATATTTTCGTCGCTATATTTTATAAATTTTTATTCATGAAATTACTTCTAGAAAATTTAGCGACGAAGGTTTTAGTCCCTAATTTTGGAGGGAAAATATAGCTCCTTTTTTTGTGATGGTTTAGCGACGAAAATTTGTCGGTCGCTAATATTAATTTGTTACATTAATACAATTAGCGACGGACACTTTAGTTGCTAATCCGTCGCAAATATATTAAAAAATATATTTTTTTTAATTTCATTCACATGATTTATGTATAGTTTCAAGTAATTTTAATATAGATCATATGAAATGAATATTTTATTTTGTAACAGAAAATTATAAATTATTTTATAAGTTGATAATAATTTTTTTATCAATTATACCAAAATCTAAAGTTATTTATTTAGAAAATTTACATTTTTAATCATAATAATAAACTAATTGTTATGATTATTATATATTTACGTGTTCAAGATTAATAAAAATAAATATTTATAAAATAATAATATAAAATTTATTATATCATTTAAAATAATAATAAAAAAATTTGTAATTTATTTTTATTTTATAAAATTTACATCAAATATTAAATTATTATAAGTTATATTGATTTCTTTATCAATTATCCCCAAATATAAACTTATTTATTTAAAAAAAATTACATTTTTAATAATAATAATAATAATAATAATAATAAAGTAATTGTTATAATTATTTAAGATTAATGATGTATTATGAAAAATAATAAATTTAAATATTTATATAATAATAATATGAAATTTATTATTTCATTTAAAATGATTATAAAAAATTTATAATTTATTTTTATTTTGTTACAATTTTGAGCAAATTTTAAATTATTAAAAATTTTCGTTATATATATTTACAAAATTCTCCTTGAATACAAGGAAAAAATGATGAAATTTGATAGGGGCATTTTAGTAATTTCATAAATTTATCCTATATAATATTATTTGCTTATTTTCAATGAAATTTTTTAAAAATTTATAATTTTCATTATTCCAAATATTATAATATAAATGAAAAATACAAATACACATTTATTGTTACTAATTAAGATTAAAAATTATTTTAAAAAATTTGAGAATTAAAATTACAAAAAAGTAATTAAATATGATAAAAAATCACATGGACTTATAGCATGTGATCACTTTTAAAATATTTAATAATATTGACTAGATATTAACTATAATATTTTTTTCTCTTCTCATTTTACTTTTTTTTTAAATTTTAATAATATTATATAGACATTAATTATAAAATAATTTTTATATTTAATATGTATTCAATATGTATATATATTATATCTATGAATTTAAATAAAAAATTCTATATAAATTTATTTACGAAATTATCTTCCATCTTTTTGATGTGGTACAAATGAATGTAGGGATATTTATGTCTTTTAGAAAACCATACTTACCCCTCTTTTTGCCTTATTTTTCTTTTCTTTTCTAAGAAGAAGCCGTCATCTCTCATTTCCTATCTTTCTCTCCGTTCTTCTTTCCACTGCTAGTCATCGTTATCGATAATCGTCGGTAGACAAGTTGAGGAAGGCCTCTCTTCTTCATCTACTTCTTCTCAAGGGTTAGTTTATGTTTCTTATTCAAGGTTTCTTAGGGTCTCGTACCCTAAAAAATTGAGCGTGAATGGAAAAATAATTTTGAATTTTTTATTCTTATTCTCTTGTTGGTAGAAAACTCTTTGTTGGCGGAGTCTCGTGGAAAACTACAAGAGCTACCTTGAAAACTCATTTTTTATCTACTTTTAGTTGCATTATGTCAATATTTAAATGAGTAATGAATTCCTGGTAATCGGGTGTTATATGCTTGTCCTATAATTTTGTACTATTCAATTAATTCATGGTAATCTTATTATATTATAGATTTTTAATTTGTCTAAAATATATTTTTTATTATTCAATTTTTTAAAAAATTTAATGAAAATATTAGATAGGTAGACTCTAATCATATTTAAAGAAAAAACTCTTAATATATGAATTTATTAAATTAAATATGTGTACATATATCTATATAAATAAAAAACTGGATAAATGTATTTACAAAATTATCCCTTATTTTACTGATATTGTAGAATGAAAGTGGGGTATTTTTGTCTTTTTGGAAACCCTAATTGCCTCTCCCCTTCGCCTCATTCTTCATTTCTTTCCTTTTCTCATTAGTTGGAGCCGCCTCGCTTTCCCCTGAGTTTTATCTTCCATGGAAATGCGAGAACGAGCGCCACTCTTATGAGAACTGCAAATACGAGCTTTATCATGGAGAGAATGCTTCAGATGTCGTGAAGAGGAGGCCAAGCTTAAACAATCCCAAAACCAAGGAACCCTTATTCCTCTTATCCCTAAAACTGCCTAAGCTTAGCTTCAATGCATCGTTTTATGGTAAGCTTTCTCCTTTCTTAATATGGTCCTGTTTTAATCAAGGTTTTACTGTTCTTCTTCTTCACTTCTGCGTTAAACTGGCAAGTCATTTTAACTTCTTGAAACCAGCTTTATGGCTTTGTTTTTAGGGTAATTAAATAAAAACAAACCCAGTTGTCCAATTGGGAAAAGCAGAGAAATTGACATTTCTTGCTTAATTTAGTTCTTAAAGGACTCGAGGTTTTTCTAGAATCTGTTCCTCTGAAACAACCTAACAAAAGCTGTCGTCTTTTCTCTTCTACTTTATCCATGTGCAAACGACATTCTTTTTTTCTCTGTTTTTGTTTTTTAAGTTGCAATTTTTATGAGTTGTTATGCGTGTCATTTTTCCCAAAACGTCAATGCTTTCAAACACCTCCCTCGCAATTGATACATCATCTACTTTTTCCTATTATAATTCTCATAATTGAATTTCTTCTGCTAAATTAAATCTCAGGGGCTGTCACTACATTGCACTGGCGGTGCGCATTGTGCACCTCCCTTGTGGACCCAAATGTTAATGCTTGAATTTTATCTTATGTCTTGTAAATTATGGTATTGTCTCTCTCCATCTCTCTACTTCTACTTGCCTTCACCTCTTCAACATTTAATGCATAGAATTTTTATTTTCCTGTACTTTGGATTGATGTTATGTTTTGTTGGCCTCTTGTGTCATTTGGTTGCTATTTATAGGGCTATTTAGGTAATTTTTGGTTGACTAGGCCATCCAATTTCTATAGCTAATAATTAATGGAGCATGTCGGTGAATTATAGTTAAATCATCACTTTGGAAATATATATACACCTACCATTTTATTACAATTTCCAGGAGCTAAATTTGAACAAATGGCTATTCTTTCATTAAGTACCTCTACATGATTGTGACGTATCAACTGAATAATACTAACTGAGATTATAAAAATTTTAACTTCGTACCTAATAATGTTCACCCATTTGCGGGGCTGTAGGCTGCAAATTTAGATTAGTCCGTGAATTGAACATCAAATTATTCCAAATAAAATATGATAAAGTTTAATTTTTTTTACTGAAGTATATCTCTTTTGTAAAGTGGGTAATGCTTTTTGGATTATAATAAGCTCATTTTCAACTCCATCCATGTAATTGAGACCTTTTAGCTTCATGGGTCTGCAAATATAGGAGTAGTGGAAGAGGTGAAAATGGTGGGACCGGTGCAAGAAAAGTAGTGCATGTTTCCTTAAGTGAAGAAGAAAGACTTTTTGGAAAAGAGTGAAGATGGGATTGGTTGTTGGGTCCTTTAATATTGGACTTTATTATAAAAATATATATTATAGTCAGAAATCAGAATATAGTGCATTGCTTCTTTTCTTTTTAACCACTGTAGGGCGGCTAGTGAAATGTCACTTTCTCTTTGATTTATATTGCCCGGTACTTGTATCAGTTTGTGTGTGGAAAGTGCAATTCTTTCCTTTGTTAAGGTTTCCTTTCCTTTGAATTTCTCATGTTCTTTCCTTTGGCGCCATATTTTTAGAACTGACTACATAAATGGAAATTTGGCATTTAATAGGTGTATATATAAATCAAACCAGTCCAATAGTAAATTATCTACTCTGGCCTACTGCCATAATTGTTAGTGTTGAACTTTAATTGTTGCGAGTTGGCTTTGATCCAATCTTTATTCTTTTTTGCTTCTTTGTGATAATCTGAACTAGTGAGCATTACTGAAGTGGTTACTTCTTTGGTGATGTGAAGAAAGATTATATTTTTATAGTTCTGCAGTTTATAGTACAGTACAGCAATCCATGTCTGTCATATCTTAACTGAAAATTAAATGCTAATTATGCATTGTGTAATTTAGTCTTTGCATATCATTTTGATTAGTGATTTAAATTTTGTTTATCTTTGAAGGTAATGAGGGATTTGCGAGCATTGAAAGCATTGGTTGGGCTTCAGGCTATGGTAAGAGGCCATATTGAGAGGAAGAGGAGAATTCATCAGATGCAATCGTTATTGAAAGCTCAGGCACGAGCACGTGCAGGACGTGTACACTTTTCTGAATCTTCACATTCAAGTGGCAAATCTTCTCATCTTCACCACCCTGTAAGCAAATATTTTTAAGTAATTTAAAGCTAAAATTATAGCAGCAATGATGCATATATATAGTGTTGCTAATTGCTGATTCTTTTGAGGTAAAATTGCTGAGAGGTAAAATTGCCTAAATAATTAGTGTTGCCAATTTTTATGTCAAGGATCAATGGTGAAGAAATCATCACCAAATGCCAGTGGCAATGCTTGCTATTTATTGATTACATTCCTTAAATTTTTTGTTTATTTTATATGATTGTGTATATAGTGACAGAGGCAGCTGATTCGCGAGATAAATTTGAATGAAGTTAGTTGAACTTTGCATTTTCTGTTTGTGCAGTGCCTCTGTATATGTACTTGCACACCTCTGCATGCTGGCACAAGTGTGAGAGAGAGAGAGTTTTAGACAATGATCATTCATATTTCTTTTATATGCCATCTTTCATATTTGTGGGCCAACAGTTTTCTGTAACTTTTCAGTGCTGGAGTTTTGCTAGTTTCAGATGTATTATATTTCTTTTAATTCCTGCGTTACTTGATAGTAGCAGCTTCAATAACTTTGCAGTGCAAGTTTAATATATATAGTTATTGTTAAGATATAAAGTATTCACTTCCTTCATACTCTATCACTGTTACTTTAATACTTCTTACAGAATTCAGTAGAGATTTTACGGTTCAGATCCTACCTACATTCTTACTTTCACAGTTTTTGTCTTTTTAAACCAATTTGCGCAAGTGAAATGAAAGCAAGAACTATATATATATATATATATATATATCTGCTGTTCTTGAATGTGATAGAACATATTTCTCTTTAAGCCCTTGCATTTATTCCTTCTATTACTATTTGTTGAAAGTGATAGTTCATATCTGCTATTCTTGAATGTGATAGAAAATATTTCTCTTTAGGCCCTTGCCTTTATTCCTTCTATTACTATTTGTTGAAAGTGATAGTTCATTTCACTTCTAAGCCCTTTTATATTTTTCTTTCCCTGTATTGTTCTTTGTGTTTACATGCTGATAAAATTAAGCAGTTACAGAATTGCTTCCAGCATCTACATTACTCTTGAGCTTGGTCGAAAAGAAGCATTTATTGTGTGTGATGATGTTGATGTGCCTCATGTATGAATTCCAACTTTATTTATATTATCACTTAATTATCTCTTGGCTGCAATTGCCATATGTTATACTTATTTTCTCACTTGCCTTTTTTTTCGGATATATCCACTACCATGATCATTCAGCCTGATCCTGAAGTTGATTTTCTAATTGCCAACCAAGGTGTGCAAGACCCATTTCGACTTGATTGGGCTGAGGTAATTAACTTTTGTGAATTCAATTTCAACTTGATTGGGCTAAGGTATAAGATAACTGGGTTGAGTGAGAAACCATGCAAAGAGCAAGTATTCTACTCATCTGCCATTCATTAATTTTGGGAGTCCAAAGCGACCTACTTATATTCCTATTGAAGTCAATTATCAAAGTAATTTGTCTTTGAATGCTAAGCAGTGCCAAGTATTATTGCTATCAATGTTATCCACTACTGTTTGTTTGGTTAGGTTCCTTTGATTGATTAATTTTTGTGATTGTTCTGAAGAATTTTTGAAAATGGGGTGCAAGTAATGTTTGGTCAGGAGAATTCACAAGAAAAAGCTATCCTGGATGTAAATCTTGCAGCTGCAAAACAAGTACGTGGGTCATTGAGTTTAGTATAACTTTATACAAACAGGATATTGTTGGTATCATGGGTGATTTCTGATTTCTCCCTTTGATTTAGTTGCACCAGAAATACCACTTGAATTTTTTCTTGTTACATCCAGAATTTAAATGGAAGTGCCAAATTCTAGTGATGTTTTTGTTGTTTGCTTCCATTCTCTTTAATTGATTTTAGTGCTGTTATTGCAATGGTTGCAAACTATAGTTTCTCAGCATTGGCCATCTTTTCTATTGATCAATTACTGATATGAATTTATTGTGCCAAATTTTATTTCTTTCTGATAGATTGGGGTTCATTTTGCAAGTAGGGTCTGCTTTGGGCCTCAGGTACCCAGGCAATCTTCTGGAAAAGAGACTTTGATCCCATTTAGAATGAATCAGACACCATCAATGAGACTGTCCTTCACCCTTTTCTCTTATATACAACATATTTTTGGTATAAACCATCTGATATTCGATGCCCACCAGTCCGACTAATTTGGATCTGCGTTGGGCAGGCTCATAAAGAGGGGGCAAAGTACTTCTTAGTATTTAAAGGTGCTTAATATTCAAGTCTTGAAACCTTTGATTAAAAGAGAAGGGATCCGTACAATCTCATTTCAACCTGGGGGGCATATAAAGCTTATTTTTAATATTACAATATTTGATTGCTAATTTTTTTATGATGGTATTTGGTCCAGCAAATCCGAAGTTTACAATGATGTATGATAAATGAATTAAATAAATATAATTTATGCATGCTCATACAAAACAAGTATTCATATGTTTGCTGAGCATTAGTTTTGGCATATGCCAATTATACTTTGTTATTGGAGCATTCATGACACAGCAATTGATCTTTGACACTTAGAAAATGAGGCTTTTATCTAGCTTTTCTTATGGTGGGAGTTATAATGGAATATCAAAGGTCTTGATTTGCTTTTAATACATGATTTTACAGATAAAAGAAAGTAATTGCCATTTACTTGAAAGAGCAAGATATTTAAGTCTACACGTTTTTATGGGAACTGAGAATTATGAGGGATTGAAGACAAAGCGGAATTTGGGTGCTGAAAATGCAGTTTCCTCACTTGGGGATTCAACAACCAGCTGCTGATCAGTCTAATACTGCTACTGATGGATCTGGATATGATGATGTTGCCCCTTCAGTTGCACAAGATGATCATCCACATAATGATTCTTCATCTGCTCATGGTGGTGGTTCTGCTTCCTAATGATATTAGCAGCACTATATATTTGATCATTATTTTATTTAGATGATACTGTTAAAGCTAATTAATACGATAAGATTACTATTTTATTGTTTCATGAGAGATTGATGATAATATTAAGGGTAATGTTTCATATAATTTTCTATATATACGTGTATTTTGAAACATTTTTATTTGGAATAAATATATATTTATATGTATGAGATCATCGTTATGTACAGAATTAAAATAAATAAATAGCGATCATTGTATACAAGATTAAAATTTTAAAATACAGTAAAACAAATTCAATTATGCAATAATTTAGCGACGGATTTGCGATAGAAAACTGTCGCTAATGTGTAATAGATATAGTTTAAGAAATAATTAGCGACTAATATTTCGTCGTTAAAGTTTACAATAATTTTTAATTAGCGATGGAAAATGTAGTCGCTAAATATTATTATTATAATTCGACGACTAATTAGGAATATAAATTAGCGAAAAAAACAAATTAGCGACGAAAATTCTGCTACGCTAATTTGCAGTTTTTTTGTAGTGGTCCACCTAAGAAAGAGATAGCAAGACCTCCTGTGTGGAAATAATAAGATTCGAAGGATATTTCTTGCTTGTATGTGATTGTGATTGACACCTAACACACTCATACATTACGCACCACACATGTATCATTATACATCGATTGAATAACACATCATTTAGTCACATGTATTATCATAACATTCCTATGCATCATATGTACACCCACGTCATGCATCATAAGTATACCTATTATACTCACATATTATCCATAATATGTATGCCATGCATTGCATGTATACCTAATACATTTATGAATCATGCATCATGTATATACCATATGCATACATCATTATAGTAATTGACTCATGCATCATTGTAACAATTGACTCATGAATTATATATACCCTTAGCATTTATCATACATTATATGCATGTCTAACATGCACCATGCACCATATATATGCCATATTTGTACTTCATATATTGTATATATATCATGCACATGCACATATCATTGTGATGATTGACTCATGCATCATATGAGCCCAAACATGTGTCATATATCATATGTATACCACACCTGTACCATGTATCATATACCTTTTACTTATACATCGTGCATCCTATGCATATTATAATCATACATCGCCCCTACGCGGTATATGCTTGCCTTGCTTATACATCATTTGTAAATTATGCATCATCATGCATCATTCTAAAGATGAAGTCATGCATCATATGTATGTCATCCATGTGCATCATCCTCAAACATCATATGTGTAACATATTCACACTCATGCATTATGTATATCATTCACATGCCTCATCATGTCATCCATCATTCTAATCCTTTGACTTTTGTAGCCATTATAAACTATCATTTAAGAGGTTTAAGGGATCATTCAAAATCAAAAATGGCTGAAGAAACACAATAAGAATTAGGAAGGGGAATGGAAGAGCTAGAGAGGAGAATGATGGCCATGAGAGGAAAAATGATTTCCACCTCAATACCTTCCTCTGTGCCGCAAGTGCCTAATAAATTGGATAAAAGACTTGATAGAAGATTCCATGAGTTTAAAGAGAGAATATTGGCCATGATTAGGGGATTGCTTGCACCACCTATTAAACCTCAATCCATAGATCAGAACATTTTTAGAGACACTTCCTTGGTAGGCACTAAGTAAAGAAGAAATAATATACCTGCTCTTAAAGAAGACTTCATAGAAGATGATGAAGAGGATGAGCTATCATAATGATGACAAAGAAGAAGAGTCCTAAGGTTAAAGATGTTTTTTTTTTAAAAAGTTAGAGGAGAAAATTGAGGTGATGGCTCACTTGTTGTCGAATGGTAAAAGGATCATCCCAGAAGATCAAGACTCAGATGGAGAAGAGCTATTGCCTTAAAAATTTGAAATGCCTTAGCTGCCTAAATTTAATGGTACAACAAATCCTTTTACACACATCAAGCAGTACACTATTGTTATGAAGGGAACCACATTGTCAAAGAAGCAAAAGATAGAGTACTTTTGCTTGATTTTAGTGGGGGTATCCATTGACTGGTATCATAGGCTAAACTATCGGACTAAAGATGATTAGGACCTTCTAATAGAGAAATTCCTAAAATATTATGAGTTAGGTTTCGACAAAGGAAAAATAAAACAAAAATACAGCAGATATATGAAACCCACTAGGATCCATGTAATCCAATTGACTTAATGAAGAGAAAGTAATGATTACCAACCTTTTGAAGTGTAAAATCATCTTGTAGTTGCTGCCTCACATGAAACGAACATCCTCTATCAGTATCCACACTCAAACACACTGAAATGGATTCGTTCGGAGTGCTAGCTCCCTTCCTTGATGGCTAGGGTAACACAAAAAAATGAGTTTCTTTTTCACTCTCTCAAGGATGATGGCTCACCTTTTTTTAGTATGTCTTCTTAGGGTTTTTAAACTATACATGTCATATATATAGGTGATCCAACCCTAATTAAGAGAGAGAAAGAGAATTTCGGGCCCATATTTCTTATTAAAATAAGAAATACATCATTTTTTTTTTAAAATAAGAATTATAATATTAATCTTAATTAATATTTATTTATTTCTAATTTTAATTTGTAACACAATAAAATTCAAAATGCCCGAATTAACCTTTAGTCCATTCATCACATTCTATGTATGCAATCCAATAGGCTCATATTATATTGGCCATGGATCCCAATCCCATCATAGGCCCATAATTCATAAGTGGCCTCTAGCAAGATATTACAACTACCCAAATAATATGAATATCGATACTTTGATTTTAACCTAATATAACATGTTATAATCCCTTTGTCACACGATATCTTATTTGAACATAAGGCATCGTCCATGTCAAAGTTATATAGTTCAACCATATAATTTCTCGATCACTATATAGACTGATAATATCAAATGACATTGATCGCTCCATCAATTCATTTAAGAACGACCATGCATTTCTCAGTCCTACTTCTTATAAGAGAGGATAAATTCCATCTTGATTATTCACTATCCTCTGTATGATTCTTATCATGTCCAATCATAACCTTTATTATTATTCGATTAAAGATAATATCTGATTATGTCAAAACATAATGTTTCTCATGTAGGATATTATGATAATCTTTGGTTTAAGGATCGATAACATAACTATTATAAGATCACTAATGATATTAATCCATGTAGTATCTCATAGTAGGTTTATCCATTATCCTATTCTCTAATAAGTACCTATAAGTTTGATTTATATCATCACATATAATCATCCCATGATTATCAATCAAACTTATGCTAGTCTTCATTTATCATTATTCCTTTTAATGATAAATGACCAGGGATAGCCAAAAATAACACTGAATTGTTATTTATAAACATTATTATATTCTAACATACCAAAATATAATAACATGAAGAAAATCCAATTTTATAAAATGAAATGTGACATTACATAAGGAACCAAATATATGGCCTAAGGCATAACCACTAATAGTATGACCA
>JBBPFJ010000254.1:55051-75734 GCA_037975025.1 Excoecaria agallocha
ATACATATACATATGCATATGTATGTGTATGTGTGTATATACATATATATACATATCCATATGTACATATGTATGCATGTACTACATATATATATACATGCACATGCATATACTTATGTATGTATGCACATACAAAAATTTACATATGCATGTATATGTATATGTATATATGTATGTACATATATGTGTGTGTATTAATATTATTTAGAAAATTTGGAAAACATCTTTTATTAGTTTTCCAATTTCTTCTTTATTTTGGAAAACTGAAAAATTCATTTTCTGTTTTCTATTTTAGAAAACTGACGAAAATAAACATGATCTCCATTTTCTGTTTTCTGTAGAAAATTTTTCTAGAAAACTGGAACAGTTTTCTGTAAGTAAACAGGCCCTAAAGCTCTCTAGATAATTCTAGATGTCATAGTACCATAACTTCCTATCAGCTCCCTTTAGGCTCATAATCTATTCATTTTCAAAGCATGGCTTGGTTGAACTTGAAATGACTATCAATCTCATAACCACTCCTTCAGGGTTATCCTATATGGGTACTAAGGCTTGCAAGGCACCTATCAATTGATTCTAGTCTCGAGGTACATGTCTAAAGGTGCATGCCTTAAACTAACTACTCAAGCTCCTTAGATATTTTACGTACAGCATCAACCTTTCTTTTTTGATGGACCATTCCCATTTTGCCTGATGAATTACTAAGGATGAATCTTTAAACAACTCGATAGCCTCTACTTCCAGAGTTATTAATGCTTTTATCCCATATATGTAGGCTTCATATTCGGCTCCATTATCGATCACTTTGAATCCCAACTTTTTGGCCAAGGGGTGCTTTTCACCATCAGGTGTCATAAGGATAACTCCTACTCTAACTTTTTTGTTATTTGTAGCCTCGTCAAAATATATCTACCAAGCTTAGACCATTATGGCAATAATGCTTTCATTTGGGAACTTGTATTCGATTTGATCTCCTTTTAATAGGTGATTAGCATTAAATTTTGCAACTGCCCTTCCCTTGATCATTTTTCTAATTACATATTCCACATCAAATTCTTACAATGATAGAAGCCACTATCCTATTTTCCCCAGTAGGATGGTGCATATAAAAGATATCTAAGTAGGTTATGCTTGGCCATCGCCTCAATTTTGTAGTAATGGAAATAGTGTCTCAACTTCTTTAAGACCCATATCACTGCTAAGCAAATCTTCTCAACATCTACATACTAGGTCTCGTATGGTAGGAACTTTTTACTCGGGTAATACACAGTGAATTCTACCCTGACTTCATCTTTCTGAGCCAATATGGCCCTCATTGAACCCTGTTCCATCGCTAAATACAATATCAAAGGTTTTGATGTTATGGATGGTTGAAGAACTTGTGGATGTAGCAAGTACTCTTTGATAGTGTCGAAGCTTTCAGATAGTTATTGTTCCATTTAAGTGGTTGGCTTTTCTCAAAAGCTTAAAATCGGCTTATATATAGAGGTGAGCTTAGTGATGAACCAACTGATATAATGAATTCATCCTATGAACCATTTGATCTCTTTTTCCTTCTTTGGTATAAACATTTCTTGAATGACTTTCACCTTATTTGTGTCCACTTTTATCCCCTTTTGGCTAACAACATGCCCCAATAGCTTTCTCGAGGTAACTTTAAATACACATTTTTTTGGGTTAAGGTGGAGGTTATACTTATTGATTCATTGGAAAAAATTCTCCATAGCCTCAAAATGTCCTTCCTTGGTAACCAACTTAATCATTATGCGATCCATATACACTTCAACTTCCTTGTGAATAAATTCATTGAGAATCTTAGTAGCCATTCTCTAATAAGTGGCATCTGCATTTTTTAACCCAAATGGCATGATCCTGTATGTTTAAGTTCCCCATTTAATAATAAAGGTTGTCTTTACCTAATCTATTATCTTGTTTAAAATTTGATTGTACCCATATACCCATTTAAAAAACTATACATCATACAAATTGTTGTGCTGTCGAACATGAGATCTATGTGTGGAAGTGGGAAGTCATCTTTTGGGCAAACTTTGTTCAAATCTTGATAGTCTATATACATCTATACCTTTCCATATTTCTTGGCAACAGTGATAAAATTAGCTAGCTAAGTAGGATATTAAATCTTAACTAGAAGATTGGCCTCAATATACTTTTTACTTTTTCCTTTACCTTTTTAGCCTATTATGGTCTAAGTCTTTGAAGCTTTTACTTAACTGGCTTACTATCTGGATATGTTCGAATGGAATACTTTGTAACTTTTTTTATCAATTTCGAGCATGTCTTTTTATATCCAGGCAAAAATATTTTCATATTTTCTCAATATTCTCTCAAATTTTATCCTATCCTCATGAGTTATATTGGATGCAATCAAGATCTCTTTAAAGTTGTCCTCGATTTCAAGATTAAATGGAGTAGTGTTTGTTGAATTAATGTCAAATATGAATGAGTCATGATTATGATTATGCATGATTCAATTAGATGGGACATTGCATAAATAAGCAAATTTATTTATCTTATTAACTTGAGCAGATAAAGGTACATCATCACAAAATAGCTTAAGAATATAAATTACACCAGTAAAAAAAATCATCTTCTAAATCAGAAATAGTTGATGTAGTGGAAAATGCTTCTTCCCTTGTTGCTCTAAGTGCCAATGGTAAAGTCTCCTCCTCAGGAGTTGGAGCCTCATATTCAACATTTTCCTTCCCCTTAGCTTTGATGACTAGCAATTTTGGCATCAGTACCACATTCGGATGACCCAAATCTAAGTTAGCGAGCTTGGCCATAATCTCTTCGTCCCAAAATCCCAACATAAGCTTGATGGTCCCAGCTAACCAATCAAAAACATCATCAAAGATGTAAAATCCAGGGATAAATTTTCCTTAAACTATCATGGGCTTAATGTTACCATAGTACTTGCACTCCTTAGATGTTGACGTAAAGCTTTCTAAGATATGAGAGATCCTTTTTGGCCATGGGTCAACCTTCCTCTCAACACTATTTACACAGTAGCCTAGGCCCCTTTTTTTCTTTTTGACTAATTAGAGTAATAGGCATATGGGTCCCTTAAGAATTCTTCTTCAATCTAGCACCCAATAGATAACTCATCTTTTTCATCATGTTGATGACATGGGGGTTTGTGAAATCTCCTTCTTCTTCCTCAATGCTAATCCCTGCTATGTGAAACCCATTAAATGGCTAATTAGTTATGCTCAACAAATAGATTAAATTCTCCCTTACTACCTTGATAGTAACCATGCCACACTCACGTGAAATATGTACCATCTGATGTAAGGTGGAAGGAACCCCTCTTTACTTGTGAGACTAAGATCATTCTAATAATAGAGAGATTATCTAGTATCTAAAGCACTGCAAATTTTGCCTTTGTCTCAGTGGGTCCCATTTTTACCATGTTTAGCAGCTTGCCTCTTGAAATTATCATAGGGCATTATGGTGAGCCTAGATTTAGTGGGTATGGTTTCATCAATACCATAGGCTGCTATTACAGTAAAGGGACATATATTGATGGCAAAACCATCATCCACCATTACACAGGCAGTATACTTGCCATCCACTTCAGCTTTGATGTATAAAGGCCGATTATGCTCACACCTTTCCATTGGTAAGTATGCATTGGCGAGCATAATTTTATCTTTAAAGTTCCCTTTCACCATCTTTAGTAGTTTAGAAGGAGATATGGTTGCAACAATAATCGATTAACATAGAGATTCCACAAACTTCTGCGTATGGAAAGGTGATTGCCTTAATAGATCCCATATTAAAATCTGAGCATATGTCTTCTTGAGCTATTTAAAGACTAGATTATCCTCTGAAGCACTTTTTTTTTGTAGGCACAGTGGGTTCCTGTTGTCTCTTAATCTCAAGTATAACTCTGTTACTTCTCGTGATAGCTTAAACTACCTTTTTATTTTCTCCTTCCTTATTTTCTTCATCAGTCTCCTATAGGTCTCTTAATTCCTCTCCAGCCTTGACCAATCTAGCTTTACCATTTGTATCCTATATATCCACCAATTTTCCCGCTTTTTTTACTTCTATTGGTTCTTCTGCAATTATATCGAGACTATCCTTATTCTCTTAAGCCTTACGGGTGATAGCCAAGTACTCATTACCATACAGGTCCTTGAGAACATACCACACTGACAACTAGGGCCTTACTATGAAAATAGGTGGTGGTATAACATTATAAGTTTTATATTTCTTAACTCTTTTATCTGAATCGGTATCTATTGGAAATCAATCAAACCTTAGATACGATCCCTTAAAGTACGATAGTAATAAGTTTTATGCTTAGTGTGTTGATGAAAAACACAATATTGATCTAACTTATATCCTATCTAGCCTTGGTTCTATATAGGCTTAGGCAAGAATGACTGTAATTTCCCCTCTTTCATTAAATGGTTAAGGCACCAAGATAATGGTTTCCCTAAATTTGAAAAACACTATTGATTGGCCCCTATAACTGATACTTTGGTAGTTTTATTGCTATTACCCCTCATTATTACAACTATTACCAGTACTCTTATTAAAACTTGAGCTATTAAAACCCATTTATTGGTACCATAACTACCACTGCTTAAAGCCATAAGTTGGCCTTTCTTGCTAGATACTCTCCTTTGGCTTCGATTGCTATATCCTTCAAAGAATCCTAATCTTTCAGCCCTTCCATTTTGAGCCCCTCTTTCAGATAAGGACTAGCATTTTAAATGAACAAATGAATCTGATCCTATATGCCAGGCTTTCTTTTCATCTCCATTACACTGTTCCTCCATCAAATGAGATACTCATGGAAAAAATCTCTAAGTTTTTATTGCAATAACTCAAGGTCCTTTAAAGTAACCTCTATAAGGGTGCTAAAATCATTTTGCCTAAAAAGCTCCTTTGTTAACCTTTCCCATTCTTCTTTAGTCTTTCTGTCCAAACTATCATACTAGTCAATAGTGGGACCTACAAGACTGAGACAAAAGTAATCCATATTTTATCTATTGGTAAGGATAGTTCTTTTCATGAATAAGACATACTATTTGATATAAGCTAAAGGGTTAGATGTACCATAAAACTTCATTAAGTCAAGCATCTTAAATTAACTAGGCAAAGCATTTCCACCATCTAAGTTAATATCTTTGGCGCTAACCCCTTTCCTAACTATAACATCCTAGTTATGGCTTCTAACTTCTTCTTTATCATTTTTATGGCAAGGCTTTCCTTTTTAAGTATAAGATTCTTTAATGTTTAAGGGGCTTACAATTCCTTCTTCTTATTAATTATAAATTTATATTCGGGAACACCTCGAGCAATATCTCTTTCTACCCCCCACAAAGCTATATTCCTACCATTTACTGCTAGTAGAGGCATCACGATAACTACTGCTAAAAACCCCCAATAGTGTTCAGTTTAACTAGAGCAACAATAGGCATGATAGGTTAAGGGGTAAATATTTAGGCCAAACCGGCTGTAAGACTAACAAACATCGACATCATCTTCCTTTCAAGGTTGTCTATTCTCTTATGCATATCTTGGGAATCAGAAGCACCAATAGGTAGAATAAGCTCAAGCATGATTTTCCTTTCTGACTATTCTGAAAATTCTTTTGATAACTCTTCTGACACATTATCTATACTTTACTTAAATACCTATTTTGAACCCTAACTTGATATCAATTCCTCTATCTGTTAAAAAAAGTTTTAACCAAATGATCGTCTAAATCTTGAAACCATATGGGTGATGATGGATTTATTATAGCTGGCAAAATAGGGTTATCGGCATGATGCATAAGCAGGTGCAGATGCATGATCGTGAGATGCAACATCAACAACCATATGCAAGAACCTTTCCACTTTATTTTATTTCTTCCACACATATAGTCAAAAGTCTTTTTCTTATATAGGCTTAATCCATGGGTCAATAAGAGACCTTAATGAACATATATAGTCCATAGCAAAAATTCGGTAGCGTAACACCTCTAAAAAAAACATACAAAAAAGGTTTCAATCAATGCATATTCTGACGACCTAGTTAAATCAAAATGAGCTTATTGGGGTATGGCAACCTTTGATAAGTGAACATCTGGACTTGTTCAATTATGCCGAATACATAAAGATCCATATCATAAGCAATGTAAGATTATTATGGACATCCTAGTAAAGATATCTATGCCATTACATAGACTTTAGTCCAGGTACTAGATTACAAGGCTACCCAAGCATGGTCCCTACCAATGGGTATAGTTAATCATGAACATAATGACCAATTAGGTCACCAGTTGATATACTAAGAGTTAATAGACTTAGGTTGGTGATTATCCCTAGTACTATCCTCAATTGAGTGAACATTAAAGGAGTGTTTTGAAAATGTACCATGGTTAAAAAACTAGTTTGCCTAACTTATTCTAAGGTTCTAGTATAATTCTAATGCAATTTTTGTAAAGAGATAAAATTTCTTAACCGAAAGTCTTTTTATATTATAAATCAAAATTAATTTTGGAGCGAAGTCTCAAAGTCCCCAGTGGAGTCACCACTGTGACATGCACTGATTCTTTCAAGTACCACTCAGAACCAATGGATC
The DNA here is from genome assembly GCA_037975025.1 of Excoecaria agallocha. NCBI lineage: Eukaryota > Viridiplantae > Streptophyta > Magnoliopsida > Malpighiales > Euphorbiaceae > Excoecaria > Excoecaria agallocha. Next base: position 61,652 of record JBBPFJ010000254.1, read on the forward strand.
TTTAAACCAATTGAGGAAACCTTTTTACCTTTTTGTTATCATCAAGCAATGAAGTTGAGAATTATCTTTGTTCCCCTATGTAATCTTTGGGTCACAGATCACCTTATATTCGCCTTGGTAACTTGAGTCCACTTTTAGGGTTCGAACAGGTTAAGGTTTCCTTATCTGAGCTTATCGATCGCTTCATAATAGTCAAGAGACTCAACCCTATTAACTAAGTCTCAAGCCTTCAAGAGATATTAAATAGAATCTCGAGGTGTCCCTACCTCATTGTTAGTAATCGACCATCGAGAGGTGTTTGTTGGGCATCACAAGATTGATATAAGGAGTCACCACTAAATAGAACATTGGAAAATAGTATTCCAACCTTATGAGATCAAAACCTAGAGAGAATTCGAAACTTCACTCTTATTCATACCTTTGATAGATGTGACATAATAGCCTTTAGATTAATTATATTATCTCCTTTCTTATATGCAACATTGAAGCAAATAAATAAATTAAAGGTGCACCTAGTCCTGACATAGATATAAGTAAAGAATTAAAATATGTATCCATAAATCGAGCAATTCATTATGACACTTTTAATGAGGACATCGATCCTCACATATGAATCGAAAAGAAGCATTTCATTATGGATTTGAAGATAAGGACTTACCAGTCTAAGTTTTATTAAGAAATGTCCCATGTTATTTAATTAAATACAAAATCTTTTACATTATTAAAAGATAATTTTTATATGTGAGTTTCCCGGGTAAAAAATAGGACTTTAGTCCAATTGTATTAACTAAAGGTCCCAATTCTTTAATACAAATATTTATATGGCATTTTCTTCCCGTGGTCGAAAAAGCCTTTTCATAATAAAAGAAGGGAAATATGAGCTTACTCGTAGTGCTTACCTAGCTACACTCACAAAAAGAGTGATCCACAAGAATGCTAATAATAGTGATGATAGCGACAATAATAATAAGTATCAAAAAGGAAAATTAAATAAACAAAAAGGAAAAAGACATAAATTTTAAATGTACATCAAAGAATGCACCAGTACACATTGAGCGGCGTACGATCGACTCATTTATTTTAAAAGAGAAGAAAATTATATTTTTGGCCGTGCATCACATGATACACGGGTGTGCATCAAGTGACATATGGCCGTGCTCGTTGATAAAGGGGTAGTTTTCCTTTTCTTTTGAAATATAGTCTTTGTTGACAAACAAATCCAAAAGAGATTGCAAAGCATAAAGAAATGATTTTTAAATCAAAATTTCCAAAGGAGCCAACTTCAAAACAAATTAAAAGGAATTTTAATGCAACAACCTTGTAATTTCTACCACATTACAAAATACTTAAAAAGGTTTCCACAACCTAGATCTAGGAAAAAATAAGTGTCTAATGAAAATGCTATAAATAAATTGATGGGTAAAGTTTATAGTATTTAAGATGATAAATGCATAAACTTTAAATTATCAAAAATTGAATCATGGAGAAAAGACTTTTTATATTACTTTCAGTATACTTACTCAAGTAGATCATCAAATGTCAAATTCTTAAATCTTTTTTTAATCTTAAAATGGTTCAAAAATGAGCTTGAAAATAAAGAACTAAACTCCAAAAAAACACTTTTTGAATCTAAAAAAAGTTTTGGTTTTTAAACTAACCAACCTCTCAGCCTTCCAACCATTTTTCCATCCTCCTAATCTTTCAACTTTTTTAAAGTTTTGCATTCAAAACTTTATATGGGAGTATTTGCATGTGTGTGTAATCCTAAAAAATAAGCCAATTTGTCAAGTTGCCTCTAAAAAGTTTGCTTACTTTCACTTGCACGGGTGTGCAAATCAAATGCAATAGTTAACTTGCCAAATTGAACTTGAAAAGGTAAATTCTCTAACATTTATAGCTGTGCAGGTAGGTTGCACAACAAATGGTAGTCAAGTTAGCAATTGGCCAAATAATACAGAAATTCCCTGATTGCATGGGTGTGCAAGGCAAAAAAGTCATTGAAAATGACCTTTAAGATCATAATTGTGAATATTTCTCATTATTCAATCATTTTGCTTGCCTCAAGTGTTGAAACTAAGTACAAAAACACTTTAAAATATTTTTCAAAAATGTTTTTTTGGTACAAAACATCTCAAAATCCTTGATCTGCTACCTTTCAAAGAGTAGTATCTCTCATTAGATAACTATGATAAAAGCCTACTTAGAATCCAGTGTCTACAATATAAAATATCACATACAATTTATGAGTAAAATAGTTAGGCATTGTGTGTGAAATAATCCTACTCAGGTGTGAAAGTGAGGAACATATGGAAATGATGTAAAAGGATGTGAAAATTTGTATGAAAAAAATAAAAAAATGGTTGATAAAAATTCACTTTTCAATTTGGCCATATTAATTTTTTTTTAATCCTTACATATTTTAAATTTTGGCTCCTCACCTCTCATCTATATTCTACCCCAATAGAATTTGATTTTTTCAGAAAAAGCCAAAATTTTAATTAATTGAAATATAAAAATTAAAACAAAAAAACATTAGTTATAAATTTTAATTAATTCAAATATGAAAATTAATGTAAGAAATAAAAAATATTGAAAAAACAATAAAGATAGAAAAATATTGGGATTTGATTTTTTTAAAAGGAGCTAAAATTTTAATCAATTGAAATATGAAAATAATTCAAAAAAATTAATTATAATTTTAATTAATTGAAATACTAAAATTAATGTGAAAGATAAAAAATAATTATGAAAATAAAAAATTGAAAAAATATTCGAATTCAATTTTTTTAAAAGGAGCCAAAATTTTAATAATTGAAATATTAAAATTAATGTAAATAATGAAAAACAATAGGAAAATATTCATTTGTTTAAAAAGAGCCAAATTTTTAATTAATTAAAATATGAAAATTAATTAAAATTTCTATTTATAAATTTTAACTACTTTAAATATGAAAATTAATGTAAAAATTAAAAATAATGAGAAAACAATAGAAAAAATTTCCGTTATTTAAAAGGAGTCAAAATTTTAATTAATTGAAATATGAAAATTAATGTAAAAAAAAATAAAAAAAACTATTAAAAATGAAAAAATATAACAAGGTCGTTACTAGGATTATGTAAAAACAATAAAAAAAAGAATAATATAAAAAAGGTTGTTGTTAGGATTTGAATATGCACCTATTCAAAAGTGGAAAAGGTAAGATGCATGACTTGAAATAGGCATTTTGTATTTAATTTTTTTAATGATTCCATTATGGGAATCTTGAGAAGAATTGTGACATGACCTGAAACCGCTACATATTGTAGCGATTTCACTATAAAATGTCAGAAAATTTATCTGTAGATCCCACTTCTAAAACCTCAATCTGCCACAGCGGTATTGAACTTACCCTATTTTCTTAAATAAATTTTGATATACTTCAATTTTATAAAAAAAATTAAAAAAATATTATTTAAAAAATTATCCCCTTTTAGGGACCCCTTGAAAGAAGGGAGAAGAGAAAATTTGTTTTATTTTTATTTGCTCTATTTTTTTTTTGTTTTTTTGTTTTTGTGTTAAGGCTTCTATTATTATTATTATTATTATTATTATTATTATTATTATTATTATTATTATTATTATTATTATTATTATTATTAAGGTTTGTGGATTAGATGAATGGCTTAATGAGTGCATGTTTTGTTTTATTGCAAAATTAAAAAAAAAAAACTTTTTTATAATAAATCTAAATTTTAAAAGTTAATTCTTTTTTCTTTAAATATTTTTTTATGGAAATTCCAAAAACTCTTAGAATATATGTTTTAGAAAACAAAACTTGACTTAGTAAAAATATTTTCTTTAAGGTTTCTTGAAAAAATTAATTTTATCAATTTTTTTCTTTATTGCCCTACAATGAATGGAGCGTTCTAAAAAATATTCATGCCAAATGTTTAGAGGTTGCATTTTTAACTCAAAACGAAAAGAGATGGTATTAAAAATAATGACTTTTATCAATATTTCTCTTTATTGTCCTATAATGAATGGAGTCTCCAAAAAATTATTTATGCTAAATGTTTAGAGGTTGCATTTTTAACTTAAAAATAGAGGAGGCAGTATTATTTGATAAGTGCAACCCACATTGAGCTTAAAATGCTTCTTTTAGATGTTTGATGTATGCATGATATGTAACAAAAACAAATCTCAAGGCAAAAATGAACCAAATAACACCCAATAGAAAAGAGATGAAGGAGAAAATTACATCTAAATGCAAAATGGAATTTTTTTTTTTTGTAATAGAATGTAAAGTAAGCAAAAAAAAAAAATCTTTAACTTTGGACTTCTTACTAGACTCCTAACTCTTCTTCATTCTTTTGCTGCATTTTCAATGTGACTTCCTAATGTCTCAGTCTCCAATCTCTTTGTCTTTATCTTTCCTCCTTCTGTGTACCTAAACACCTCTATTTATAATGAAAAAAATTGAATAATTTTAATAACCAAAGGTTAATTATCAGAAATTATCGTTGTAAATATTAGCTTATGAATTCTTGCGAAATTTTTATCCAAACCCTATGTAAAAAATCTGCTGGATTAACTAAATTTTTTTTTACAGTCCCTAAAAATGGTTTTCGGCCATACAGTTATAAAAGCACTTTGCAAATGGATTTGGATTAGTTATTGGGCTGGCTCAAAACATGGAAATTGAGTTAAAAACCCGCAAATTATAAACTCATTTCATATGAACTTTGTAATTGAGTTAAAAGGAATTTACATGAAATACTTCTTTTTTTTTACTTCACTTTTTAAAAATGCATTCATCAACTTTTAAACTTTAAAAAAAAAAATACCTTTTTTTAGTTTTATGTTTTTAAAAATACCTTTTGGCCACTGTATATTACATCTTCTTTTTCTTGGCCACCAATAGACCCTTGCATCTTCGCCCCTTATGCTTCATCATTGAAAACAATACTAAAAATTCTATAATCATTAATTGCTAAATCTTATGTAGATAGATAAAGATGCAAAAGTAATTTGTTCATAGTGATCAATAGGCTTTAGTTTTGCATCTTCTGCGAAATTGATTTTATGGAAGCTTGGACAACTATGGCTATGGCCAACACAACAAATAGTAGAGAGCAACACCTGCAAAATCTTTCATAATTTAAAAACTGCACTCTAATATTATCTGATAATTGGATAAGCCTTATTATTATCGGATAATCTATCTTCGTACATAGCATTATAAAGCTCCATTTTCAACCAAGTTACCAATTTTCTCTACGAGTTCATCCACACTTACATGAAAAAAGATAGTAGGATAGTTGATTCTGCAAGTTTTGGATTTCTATCAAAGAAAAACAAGACAGACGAATTTTATAGAAGAAGAGGAATATATATATATATATATGTATGTATCTTTTCATTATTGCTAATAAGATGATATGTAAGAGCTCATTAAAAGAGAGAATGTTAGGGCATGTTTACTTACAAAAAATTGCTCCAATTTTCCAGAAAATTTTTTCACAGAAAATAGAAAATAAAGATCATGATTATTTTGGTCAGTTTTTTAAAATAGAAAATATATTTTTCAGCTTTTCAAAATAAAGAAAAGATTAGAAAACCAATAAAAGATATTTTTTTAATTTTTTGAATAATCTTAACATACACACACACATATATATGTATGTATGTGTTTGTATGTGCATACATACATAAATATATGCATATGCATGTAGGGATGCTCATGGGACAGGGACCCAACCCAAACAAGGTGGGGAATTCCCAAATTTTCCCTAGGCGGGGACAGAAACGGGAGGAAAAAATTTTCAATATATGTTTCAGGGCGGGGATGAGGAATGGGGTATCCGCCGTGCAAAAAATAACTTTTTAATTTTAAACTATAATAATTTATAAAAAAATTAAAATTAAAATTAAAATTAAAATTAAAATTAAAATTAAAATTAAAATCAAAATTAAAATTAAAATTAAAATTAAAATTAAAATTAAAATTAAAATTAAAATATAACTTAATTTTATATTTATTAAGTTTTAAATTATATTTAATTTTAAATTTATGAATAGTTAAAATTTATATTAATTTAAATTATGCTTGATTTTAAATTTTTTATTTATTAAATGTTATATTTTAATTTTAGTTATTTATAAAATATTATATTTTAAAATTAAAAAATTATTTTTTCAAGAGACGGGGGATTTCCATCCCGTTATAGAATTGGGAGTGGGGACGGGGAATCCCTGCCATCGACGAGAAAGTGAGTGGGGTTGCAATCCCTGGCCTTGCCACGTCCAGTGAGCACCCCTATGTGCATGTATATGTAGTACATGTATAATACATACATATGAATATGTATATATATGTATATGTATGTATATACATATGCCTACATGCATATGTATTTATGTGCGGGCGCGTACACACCCACACACTAGGGATGTACACGGATCTGAATTTTTCTGTACCGAACTGAAAAATCGAACAAAAAGATCCAGAATCAAACTATATCGTTGATTTTTGGACTAGAGCCGAACCAAATTATACCGTTGACTTTATTTGAAACAGATCTAGATATTTAATCGAGAATCAGATCGAGAACCGTATTGAACTATACTGAATTATCTTGTACCAAATTGTACTGAAAGAACCAACATTTATTAATTATTATATATAATACTAGTAATTTATATATAAATATTACTTATAATTTTTATTCTATATGTATTGCATAAATTTAAGTTCATAATTATTTAAGTTATATATTTTAACACTCAAAATTAAGATAATAATTAGTTAATAAATTAAACTAAATATTTTAATTATTAAAAACAGAAATTTAATTATTATAATAATCATTCTATAGATATGAATATGGATATATAACTAAAATAATTTATATTTAATTTAATCTATCTTTAATAACACTCAACTATTATTTTATTTTCTTTATAAATATTTATATAAATATTTAAGTTAATCAATTTATCATATAAGTATTTTATCAATTAATTTCATTTACTGTGAGTATCAATTAACTAATACTCATATATTTTTAGGATAATACCTTTATGAATATCTAAATTAATAATGTAATTAAATATATTTATTATATATAATTAAATATTACCAATTATTGTATTATATAAGTGTATAATTATTTTACCAATTAATTTCATTTATTTTTAGTGTCATTCAACTAGTATATATATATTTTCATACAATACCTAGATTAATAATGAAATTATAAATCAATAATGTGATTATATATAGTTATTGTATATAAAAATTTTATCAATTAATATAATTATTTGAGTATGTAATTATCTTATCAATTAACTTTATTTATTTTTATATCATGAATGATTAAATGTACTTATATGAGTACATATACTTTCAGCATCATTTAACTAACATTCATTAATTTTTTCACAATACCTATATGAGTAATTGAATATTTAAATTAGCAATACAATTATATACAATTATTATATTAAAGAAATTTTACTAATATATATATATATATATATATATATATATATATATATATATATATAATCACCTTAACAATTAATTTTATTTTCTTTCAATATTATTTAACTAGTATTCATCTATTTTTGCACAATATCTTTATGAGTAATTGAGTATGCAAATTAACAATATAATTATATATAATTATTATATTAATAAAAATTTACCAAATTGTGTAATTATATATGTATATAATCACATTACCAATTAACATAATTATATGAGTATATAATCACATTAGCAATTAATTTATTTTCTTTTAGCAGCAATCAAATAAAATTTATCTATTTCTGCATAATACTTATATAAGTAATTAAGTATTTAAATTAATAATGTAATTGTATAAAATTATTTTATTAATGAAATTTTATCAATTAATTTTCGCACAATATCTATATTAGTAGTGGAGTTGTAAATCAATTATATTATCAATTAACTTTATTTACTTTTATATCATGAATGATTGAATGTACTTATATGAGTACATAAGCATCTTATCAATTAATTTTATTTATTTTTAGTATTACTCAAATAGTATTCATTTGGTAAACAACTTGAATATTAAGGAATACATAAAAAAGATATAAAGATTTATTAAATTACAATAAGAGTTATAATTTTGTTTTGTTCTCTAACGTTTTTTTAAATATCTATATTTCTTTTAACACGTAAAAAATAATATTGGCTTATAAAATACTTCATTTTATAAATTATTTTATTAATACTATTAATTTAATAGTCATTTAAAAAATATCTTGTCATTACTCTCATTTTTATAAATAATGGTAAATATAAATTATTTTTTTAATGATAAAAAATTAAATTGAAGATAAAAATTATAAAATAATTTTAAGAGGGAAAAGTTTTTTATTTTGAATTTTCGGAGGGAGCAAAAAATTTAATTATTTAGTTAATAAATTTAAAAATATTAAAAATAGAATTTTATTAGGGTGACAATAATTTAGGTTTAGGTTTCACTTTCTCTTCCTTTCACTCAGTCTTTCCCCTTTTCGCCTCCCCTCCCTCTACCTTCCTCACTCTTCTCCTGCTCTACCTCTCGCCACTCTCTTTTACTCTGAAAATTTTGAGCTGTCGGTCTCAGCCTCTCACCACTACCATCCGCCTCTTGCACTGATATCGACATTTGGTTAGTTGTTTTGTTCAAGTTTTACTTCTAGTGTTTCCTTTACTGTCCGTTTTTGGTCTGCTTTCTCAAAACTTTTTTCTGCTCTTGATGAATCTCTAGATCCTGTTATTTTAATCTATGAAAAGATATCTTGAGTTGAAATATAGGTCTTATTCTGTCTCTCTCTGCAATTATACTCTGTTTTATCTAGTCTTATTAACCTGTTCAAATTTTAAAACAGATATGAAACATTTACAGCAAACTTTTGCTTGAAAACTATAGTAGGGGTTAGGACAAATGCTTAACCACCTTGCTTCTTATTTTGTTGTATCTACATGTATTTATAGAAGCAACTAAACTGCATTCAAGACCTATACTTTTCTGTTGTTTCATTATTTGTTTCTCAGTGTGCTTACATGTTTTTCTTATCCTCTTTTGCAAATAGTTTGGCACCCAACTTGCTTAGTAATTTAAAGTCACCCCACGCCACGCCACGCCACGCCTATTCCAATTTCCACCTTCCCCTATATGAGTGAAGAGAACACAACATAACATAGCCTTTCTTTTTAATTCATTTTTGTTGTAAATACCTTAACTGCTGCTGCTATGTTTTAGGGACATAACAAATCTTCTTGTAAGTTGATTTACTCCATATTTTCAGAGGATCTTGGTTGTGTTATACTCCGTGTTAATTCTGATCTATTTTCATAATTTAACTATTCAAATCAATCAAAAATAAAATTCATTTTTTATATTATGAGTTTTTAGAATATTCCAGTATAATCTTCATTGCCAAATGTTACGGTAAAAACAACTAACATAAAACATTGGAAAGGCAAAAGTTGTGGTAAAAACAACTAACATAAACTCGTTGAGATTTTCTGATGGATTAAATGAATTGTTTCAAATGTGGGGCATTAATGCAAAAAATATAACATTGCTTGTGTTCTAAGTTGTCCATTTCTAATAGACAACTAATTTGTGCACATTATTCTGGTGTATTGATAGAAAACTTTGATATATTTATCTAAATCATCTGTACAAATAAATTGTGAAAATTTAACAGGTTATACGATAAAAGTTATGGTTGGAAGTGCAAATGGCTTTAACTTTTAACACATTTATTTTGTTCTTCCTCACGTCCATCGTCTTATTTTTTGTTCTTTCCCTTCTAAAACTTATGGTTTCTCACAATATTCCTTATCTGTTTATTACCACTGTTTCTTAGTTTTTTCTTTATGTGTTTGTTGACATTTCCAATGATATTATGCCCATGTTAGCTTCGCAATCTTTTGTTTACTTGTCTAGTGGTATGTTATTCTTTGTGCATACGACATGTGGTAAGTTCTATTCAACATGTATCTTAACATGGATGTGCTTAATATGATTGCTTCCCATAAAATCAATTCGAGTGGAATGCCTATGTGTGTAATGCGTGTGTCAATCCTATCTGTGTGCATGTGCGTGGGTGTGTGTCTAGTGACCGGACCCATTGTGAAGCTTGACTTGCATTAATGAGGTTTAAGATATTATTTTTATCTAATATATGTTAATGATATTGATGAGATCAAAATTGTCAGTGAAGCTGAGAGTTGTGCAGTGTGATTGATGGCTACTAGGATTAGCTGTTCTATCTGCACATGATAATGTTAAGGGTCAAAAATTGTAGGACTAGCTTTAAAACCTTCCCTTCTTTTTGTATCTTTTTTCTTTTTGTTGCACATAGCCAACATGTTTAAAGGTATTTGTTTATTGTTCTTAGAATAAAAATATATGTTGTATGTTGAAAAATGCCCAATTTAGTTAATGATTTTTTTTATATTATGAGTTTTTAGTGGCGTTGGTATATAGTGATGCACAATCGTACTTGCGATGCAGATGCAATTTTCATGTTGATTCTCTTTTGAAAATAGTTTGTTATTGTTATTTTTATAATTTAAAGTTTATGGAAGCCAATTCTTGCAATGTTTTTATTTCTTTTGTATTAAGAGTAATGATGATTTCTTTTGTTGTATGTAGAATTGGCTCAGAATTAAGTATGTCTTAAGAGTAATGATGATTGCTTTTTGTTGCATGCAGATTTGGCTCAGAGAAAAATGAAGAAAACTTCTAGCTTCAGTAACTCTTCTTCATTGAATAAAAGAAAACATTCAAATGAGAGAGTGAAATCAACCGATGAGATTATGGGTCCTCAGCCTGCTCTCCTACCAACCGAATCTTATACAACTCCAAATTCAGTAAGTAATGCTACTTCGCCTTGTATGCCTGCAAGTAAAAAAAGTAGGTTTGAAGTTTGAAAACATTTTGATAGATTGTTAGATGATAAGCTAAATGTAAGTGGTGTGGTAAAGATTACCAAGGAAAGAGTGAGTTAGGCACTTCAGGATTGTGGAAACATTTAAGGAAAAGTTGCAAAAAATTTTTCGATAAAAAAGAGTTGGTGGCTGCATTTAAAAATAAGGATAAGTCACAAACAACTTTGAATTTTGTAGGATCCAGTAATAATATATCATTAGTTAGTTGGAAATTTGTTCAAGAAGCTTGTACAAAAGCTTTAATTAGGATGATCATCAAGGATGAACTGCCATTTAATTTTGTTGAACATGAGGGTTTTAGGGAATTTATTGAAGCAATTTGTCCTGAATTTAAAATTCCATCTAGAGTGACTATTGCTAGAAGATGTTGCACTTTTTTTATGAAGGAGAGAGAGAAATTGAAAGATTTTCTTAAAATTGAATGCAAAAGAGTTTCAATGACAATTGATACTTGGACTAGCATTCAAAATGTATCATATTTGTGTTTAACTGCACATTTTATTGATTCAAATTGGAAGATGCATAAAAGAATTTTGAATTTTTGTGTTGTTAAAAGTCACAAAGGAAGTAATGTTGGTGTTGTTGTTGATAATTGTATGGATGATTGGGGTTTGACTAAAGTGATGTGTATAACTGCTGATAATGCATCATCTAATGATACTGCAATTCAATTGTTGAAAAATAAATTAAGCAAGAGAGATGCATTTTTTTTTGGGTGGTGAAACTTTTCACATGATATGTTATGCTCACATCTTAAATTTAATTGTGAAAGATGGGCTCAAATGTGCTGGTGTTAATGAATCTATTAAAAAGGTTAGAGATATTATCAAGTAGTATGTTAGAAGTAGTCCTCAAAGGTTAGATTCTTTTAAAAAATCTTGTGAGGCAGTAGATATCGTGTACATAAAAAGTTTGATCATAGATTGCCATACTATGTGGAATTCAACGTACTTGATGTTAGATATTGCTTTGGGGTATCAAAAAGTTTTTGATAAGTTGGAGGATATGGATAGCAAATATTTAATTGAGTTTGGACATACTTATTTGACTGAGAGTAATTGAAAACAACTCACAACTCTCACCAAATTTTTGAAACGATTTTAGGATGTGACTTGCAAGTTGTCTGGATCATTATATTTAACTTCCAACTTATATTTTTCCAAAAATTGTAAGTATTTTAAACTTATTGCATTCTTCTCAAACTGGTGGTGATGGTTTTTTGATAGAAATGGGGAAACAAATGCAGTTGAAATTTAATAAGTATTGAGGTTCGATTAACAAGATGAATGTCATTCTTTTCATAGCTATGGTTTTGAATCCTAGATTTAAAATAAAATTTCTAGTTTTAAAATACACAGCTTTTTATGATGAGAATGAGACCGAGAAATTAGTTTATAAAGTGAAAATTGCTTTGAATGGACTGATAAAAGAACATAAAAAATTGAAAGAGGTTAATGTTAATCAAATTGTAGCCCCACCACCTAATTCTGATGATATTGATGATGATGTTGACATGTGGTTTTTGGAAATGAAGATAAAGAGCAAGTTGTATCTCAAGGAGATTTGGATGCTTATTTGACTGATAAATTAGTAAAAAACTCTCTTGATTTTGACATTTTGAGCTGGTGGAAGATAAATTAGCTAAATTATCCAATTTTGGCTAAGGTTGCTAGAGATATCTTGGTTATTTAGTGCTCGACTTTAGTTTCTGAATCAGCTTTTAGCACTGGAGGAAAAATTTTAGACAAATTTAGAAGTTTTTTTTTTTTAACTCTGATTAGAGCTGAGGTTCTTATTTGTTGTCAAAACTAGTTGAGATCGGCTATACTATTGGCTTAAGAGGCATCAATTGAAGAATATGAAATATTTGAATAGGGTAATTATTATATTTGCATAATTTTTTAAATTTCTATTTAATGTTTATATTTTTAGGTGATCTAAATATTTAAAATTTGTATTTTTTAGAATATTGCTCAAGATTCTGAATTCAATATCAGCATAATGCAAAGAAAGACTGTTGAATGTTGATTTTTAGGTAATGTATTTTGACTTAAATTTTAATTATCCTTGTTGAGATATTTTAATTGTATTTGTATTTATTATTGTGTGTATTTATTTTGTATTTAAAATTATTGATTTATCTGAAGTATCGAATTGTACTGTATTATTTAGTACCGAAAGAACCGAAGAATTGTACCAAATTGTTATAGAATTGTACCGAATTATCCTGAATTTTTAAGACAATACCAATACTTAATTTTTAAAATATCCGAAGTTTCAAGACAATACTGAAATTTGTAAATCTTCGGTATCATGTATACCTCTATCACACACACACACATATATATATATACATATACACATACATATGCATATACATATATATATATCATACATACCTATATATATATACACACACACACACACACACACACACACACATATGTAATACATATGTATATGTGTATGTATACACACACACGTGTGTGTGTGTATATATATATATATACACACACACATACACACACGTACGTGTATATATATAAATAACTGATTCAGTTTTTTATTTATTGGTAAATAAATATATATTTTTTTAAATTTTATACAAAAAAAATAAATATTTTAATTATCTAAAAAATAAAAAAAAAAATTTCGTAAAAAAACGCATCCTTGTTATTGTGATTGAATTGTCACGTTCTGATTACATGCTTTTACTTTTATTGGAATCAGGGTAAATTACCCATTTTTGTTCGGTTGAAATGTAAAGAATGATAAAAAAATTTTGAGCAAAATCACCTGTTTCCCATAATTCGTAGGCAAAATCACCCCCTCATCCCATAAGTAAACCGAAATTGCGTAGAGAAAATTACAAATAGTTCGGTTCGATCACCTCAAATTTGGAACCCGGGGCTGAGCAAGTCCCCTCTTCTCAGTCATTTGGCTTCCGGAGAAAGCCAAAATTGCCTCGCACCCGCCGTAACTTGCCTGCATATTTTATCATTCAAATTATTAGGCTTCAGGCCGTTAGTAAAAGTTGAAGTCAAGCACATAGCTTCGTAACGCCATCTTTGCACCTTTTTTTTTTGGTCCCTCTTTCACTGAAAACCCTAAATATCTTTCAC
>JBBPFJ010000254.1:75934-114437 GCA_037975025.1 Excoecaria agallocha
CTTAACTAATTTTTTGAATATATGTGGAAAAAAAAAAAAGCGAGCCATCTTGACACAAGTAGAATTATTCAATGGTGCAAAAGTAAACTGTATATTCGCCTAGAATGACACTATTACTTTGTAACTCTTTTCACAAGGCCGGAGAACAATGCCAACAAAAGTATTCAATATTTAATCACAGTGCAGGGGCAATTTAAACATTTTCAGTATCATAAACTTACACTGTCAAGCTTATATACAAACTAGATGCTACGAGGCCTACTAGATGCGAAAGAATAAACGAAGCATTACCAACTGAGCGAGTTCTTCGACTGCTGCAGTTTAGCATTGTGAGAACTCTCCAACTCTTCCTGCAAATTGCAATGCTTCTAGTATTAAATTATAATTGGAAAAACACTCAGGCGATAACAGGCAACAATTGATTTGGAAAAGTTGAAAGAGTCAACCCATCTTAAACTATAAATATGCTGAGTAGTTCTAAGTTATGAAAAAGTGGCAACCAAGTTGATTCCCAAGTTACCTTGCAAGATTTTAAAAGAGGACGTAAGAATGATGACCTAAAAAAGCTGATTGATTTTCCAAGTGAAGTTCGTTCCCACTCTGTCATCAAAATGATATAGAACAAATACATAAGACTAAGTTGTACCCATAAAATAAGAACAAAAAGAAAATTCCTACGAAACTGGAATCTGCAAAATACAGAACATAACCCTCTAATAGGACCTCTCACAATCAAGCCAATCTTTCTAATTTTCTGACCAATGTTGGGCAAGCCTTCCAACGGTCAAAAAGAAATGCACGAATCAATGGTTTAGCATTATGTTAACATACCATAATCATCATCCATTCTCTGCCCTCCCACATTAAGCTCTTCCAAAAGCTGCAATTGAAGTATAGTTATCAAAATAAAAAGAAATGTGGACAACTTTATAAAGTACCAAGAGTAGTTCATGCTGCAGCGAAGAAAAACAAAACACTTTAAACGTCCCCTTTCAAATGCTGAAGATCAAATATTATGTGCCTCCATAAAAGAGCTAAAACTCCAAAATGCTCATATGTACAATTGAATGTCATCTCTAAGGAGGAACAACAATTAAACTGATGGTTTCAACTTTCAGGAACAGCCAGACAAGAAGCATATGCTACAGTTTAAAAACAGGATAAAGTTCTTCAGAGTTTTTGCACAATAAATAAGTATACAAGGAATCTCAAAAGCTGTAATAGATAAGAAACCAGAAATTCATAGGTATTGATGAGGTTCCAGCCCTTTTACACAATAAAAACAACCAATATCCAATTTCTTTTCAATAAAAAGAGACTCAATTTGTGTGATGCTGAATTTTTCCTATACTTTTGTTCACAGGTGAAAGCTGTGTAAATTTTCACCCAACAATGCATTGGAACTAGTTGGTATAATCTGCAAAGCAAGGAAAATCCAAAAGCAAACAAGCCAAGAAAAGAAAGATGAAAGAGTTTATCCTAACAGCACCAAACATGGAAAGACAATTTTCTCTTTCACAGCATTTTCATCCCTATAGCTAATTTAGGTGGATGCTTTTCAAAATAATCTACATGACAAATAAAGAGTGACTCAATAAGTAAAAATTAATATGTTTGCTAAACTAGAATTAAAGAGTCAGATCGCTAGAAAGCAGTCATGGAGATGAATAATGAAATTAAGCTCGGCATGTTGGAAGCTTATATATTCATCACCTGAGAAATTGTTGGGACTGCAGTAGGATCAAATTCATCACAATGTTGAGGATCAATAGGCACACAAACACGTCCTAGAGCAAAGTGAATAAATAAATTAACACAAGGTTTGAATAGAATAGAACTGAAAAGAATTAAGACATATTCAAAAAGTCCAAAAATATATATACATATATTATATGTATGATATTTCATAGTTCTCAATTTACAGTTAAGCAAAAGAAAATAATGCAAACAAATAAATAAATATATTTGATGGTTGCCAGAACTTGATAAAGCAGAGAAATGAATTGATGATGGTCAGTACACTAATGGATCTTCTTTTTATGAGTTTATCGAATTTTGGAAATCACTTCCTGTTTTGGAAAGAGAGTCCTTTTCCTTCTTATTGGCTTACTTTTTACCAAAAATAAAAATATAAAATAAAACTGACAATTCCTGAGAGTCCGAATACCAGAAAATGCAAAAGACATACACAGGACCCTTAATATACATACAAGAAGCAATGAAGACAAGAACATAGTAATTACAATAAATAAAACTGTCACAATATCAAGTTTAATTTGATACTTTTAAACCATTTCCCATGCCCATGGAACTAATAGTTGGTACCAATAGAACCTCAAGGTAGTTACCTGTTTTTGGATGAATACAAAATGGCGCCTTCAGCAAATGGTTCATGTGTTTTGAGACCTAAGATAAACATAAAGATTCCAATTGAACGAATAGATTTCAACATCATAAAGAGAAAAATATGCTTCCAAGAAGTTTATAATCCTTTAGCTAAACTAAAGTCACTGAAACCCTAGGAACTGGTAGAAAAAATTCATGTTAAATGTCACAAGGGTTAGGATAATAAAAGTGAAGGAAGAGAACAGAATATAACAAACCTCCATATCAAGCCTAGGATAAGTAAAGGAGAAGACAATCTCTTCAATGCATCTACGTAACCCTTGTGCCTTGAAGTAAATAAATAAAAAATCATAAATATTAAACCAACATAAAGCTTTCAAAGAAAGAAATCAAAACCGTACCAAAAAGCATGGCAAGAGCTCCTTGCATAGACTCTAGCAGATATTAGTAAAGTCATGAACTTTCAATTGTCAGGCTATGTGAAGAAAAAGCAATAATGTTGATCGTGGCATTTGTTGTGACAACTGAGCAATGACATACTTATTGACTTCAGCATTTATGATAACTACATTTGTCATCCGCAAATCTCATATGATATCTATTGACCCAGATATTGATGTAAATAAAAGAAAAGAAAAAAAAAATGACTTGTAAAGAAGTTGGAAGCTAGTATGAAAAAGATTCAGCAAAATTTGTTTCTTGAGTGACTTTTAATGAATCAACAATTTCTAATAATAACTGATGAAGATGTTGATCCAAGAAATGATGGGCAGGCCCCAAGGCCCAAAGTATGGAGGGTGTATACAAGAAGGAACAGCAAGCCCACCAGGGACAAAGAGGCTGCTGAGCTGGAGGGAGGTGGTTATGCATGAAGAGGAAAAAGAGAAGGAAGAGAGAGTAATTATAAATACCCTCCCGATCTTGAGAAAGAGGATGCTTTTGCTGTTATTGGGAAAAGAAAGAGCAGAGGAGAGGGTTGATCCAGTCTGCTTTGGGGGTTAAGGGTTTTATCCCTTTGCCATTTGGTGTTCTTGTTTTTCTTTTGTTTCGTTTTATGATTGTAATGAATCCTCAGTATTACTGTTGAGGACCTACTGCTATATGAGACAGTTATTTCATCAATACAGTCTATCGTTTCTCTCTTTGGTTGATTACTTGTTGTTGAGATTGTGATTAATAGCCTTAATGTCTCTTGTTGAATCTAAGTGTTAACATCGGTCCGACCTGCCGGATACCAATGGAGACCCGTCAACAATTTTTGCAAGCCAAAATAGAGGAAAATGTCCAGCAGATTGGAGACCTCATAGGAAGCATAAATGAGATGAACAAGACAATTAATGAGCTCCAGGTCGATAGAAAAAAAGATGAAGAGTTCAAGGGGTTCGTAATGAATTGGATCAAATGACTTGATAAACAGCCTCAATCAAAAGAGGTTGTCGGCTCACCTGGAAAAAACAATGGCGGAAGAGACTCAGCAAGGGCAAACTTCTTTTCCTCAAATGAATTACCAAGTTAATACAAATTACTTTGTTGAACCCCAACCCTCACTAAGGAAGAAAAAACTTCCCATGTTCAATGGGTCTGACCCCAGAGGCTAGATTATTAGAGCGGAGACGTATTTCTGGATCAACCAGATTTCCCCAAAAATGCGAGTTTGGTTGGCTGAAAAATCGATGGAGGGAGCACCCATTAACTGGTTTCTAATGCTACTGGATATTTACCCTGATTTGACTTGGAAACAACTCACGGAAGAAATGATGAGGAGGTTTAGTAACACAAATTCATCTAGTCCATTTGAGGATTTGGCAAACCTACAACAAATGGATACTGTGGAAGAATATATTGAGCTCTTTGAAATGGTAGCCACTATAGCACCAGGGTTACCTGAGCAGTAGTATATTGGCTACTTTGTGATAAGGACCAAGGCCCAAAGTATGGAAGGTGTATACAAGGAGGAACAGCAAGACCACTAGGGACAAAGAGGCTGTTGAGCTGGAGGGAGGTAGTTACGCATGAAGAGGAAAAAGAGGAGGATGAGAGAGTAATTATAAATACTCTCCCGATCATGAGAAAGAGGATGCTTTTGCTGTTATTGGGAAAAGGAGCAGAAGAGAGGGTTGATCCAGTCTGCTTTGGGAGTTAAGGGTTTTGTGCCTTTGCCATTTGGTGTTCTTGTTTTTCTTTTGTTTCGTTTTATGATTGTAATGAATCCTCAGTATTACTGTTGAGGACCTACTGCTATATGAGACAGTTATTTCATAAATACAGTCTATCTTTTCTCTCTTTGGTTGATTACTTGTTGAGATTGTGATTAATAGCCTTAGTGTCATTTGTTGAATCTAAGTGTTAACAATAACTGACTTAAATTTTCCAAGAATAAAAACAATTAATCAAGGCCCTGGACTAGGCTTACTTTCGTTCCTCTCCTTTCCCATAACACAAAAGTCTGCTGTTTGAACTTTTATCCATGATATCTCTTTCTCTTCTCTCTCTCTTTCTCTCTCTCTTTAAGCTTTCCTTGGCAAGTTCTATGCATTGCACAAGTATTTAATGATAGGACTAATAGATTGTAATCTTTGGCAAGTCTATATTTATAAAGGGCCAAACTTCAAGACTGTTATAAATCTTCAGATAGCATTGTGTCCCTGGGCGACTAACAGGAAAGTCAAAATCAATAGCCTAACCCTCTGCTCCAATTCCTTGACTGGCCTTTCTTTAGTAATAATTCAAGCTCAGACCTCGTTAGAGAGAGCTCCAAATCTATGTGTTTTGATAGAATTCAACTTGGCATTTTATTATTCCAATTGTCCTTTAAATAGAACTAGTTTTATTACATGAATAGGAAACATTTACTAAGAAGGAAATAATTAACCGGAAAGTAAAATAACAATCCCAAAGACAGCTAATAAATAAATAAGATCCAAGCCAAATTAAAAGACGATTTATAGCCCTCAGCTAGCTGAGATCCAGCCCACAAATGTATCCACAATAAATACATTGAGAAATTTTAACTACTAGTCAGCATATTATAAAGTTTCATTCTATTCAATTTGCAAGACATATATGTGCACATTACAAAAACAATTGTCCAAAAGACTAAAATGAAAATTGAGCACTATTGGTCAATTTCTGTAAGCAAATTATTCAAACTTATGAGCAATGAAAAATATAATTTCCACGAAACCACAAATCTTGCTTAGATAATTTGAGAAAAGGACAAAAATTAAAGAAAAGGATCTTGTTAGATGTCTGACAATAAAAGGGTTAGATGTCTGACAATAAAAGGGCCAAATACAGAAACCAAACTACTAAAAATGGGGTCAGGAGTTCGATCAATTGAAGTTTGAGTTCATTTGAGCCTCCTTAAATTTCATTCAAACCAACCAAACATGTCCCCAAAATTTAAATTATGAGAAACATATGGATTATAAAGTGAAATGAGTATTGGACGATATTCTTTTGTCCAATCCAATTGAGATTGGCCCACTGAAATTGTCCACATGGAAAAGCCCTGCATATTAGATTTCAAATGCTGCTAAAGTTAAACACACATCAACATCCACTACCACCAAGAGGTAATTTCCTTAAACAATATGGCTGTTCTACCAAGTCTATTTATTGTTTACCTTCTTTTGCCCAGATTGTAGTCCACGCTTTAGCTGCTCCCATCGAACACTATTAATGTCTTCTTTTGAGATGGTAGATTGCTTAGCAGTTTGCCACCTTCCTCGAAACTCAGAAGTAACAGCTACAAAGATAACAAGCCCAATGCAGCAATAAAGATAAGGAGATAATCATAAAATGAAGGAAGATTAATGAAAGACCATACATTCATCTGGAATCATCTCCAATATTTTCTCATATCTCTCTTCAACTGAAAATATTTTCTGATTTGAAAGCAACTTTGTCTCAAATAAGCCCTTCAGAACTTCACCATATGCTCTCCTGAAAACAGAAAGTCTCAAAAAATAAACAATGAGCCTAGAATTAGAAGAATGGTTGGGGGAAAAGACATAATACATTACAGAGCTTACACAAGGAAAGGATGAAGAACAGAACCAGTCAAAGAAACCTTTTTACTACTATTTTCATTGCCCTGAACAGAATATAGAACAAATTCCATTAATCTTAGTCCTACAAAAGATACAATAACATAGTTAAATTTCTTGATTGCAGTCCACGACCTTGTACACCCAGAAATAATCAGCAATAGCTGCCCTCTGCTCATTAGACAACCTGCAAACATTATGCTCATTACCTTAAACTTGGAGACCATAAACAAGAACACAAAAGAAATCAATACACAGATATTAAGTTGTGTTACCTTCTTGCTTTTCCATCACAAACCCAGCAATGGACACCACGCCGACCACTATAAACCCAAAGAATATGGTTGAAACCAAAATCATCTGCATAGTTGTAGTGATGCGTTATAACTTGTAATTGCAAACTCAGTTTAAATGTTGTGTGTAAGCAAGCTGGAAATTAGCTCTATCCTTCCTCTTTGTGTCTATGTACATGAAGTTGATTGGGAAAAATAAAAATTTGCTTTCTATGTTAAAGGAAACAAAAAAAAATAATAGCCAATAGACAAAAGTTGAAGGAAATTGAGAAAAATTTTCAAGCCTCACATTGACTTCTATGATTGCTAAAGACACCAAAAAGTTACATATTACTGGAAATCTTTCACAGCTTAAAGTAGATTTAAAGTAAATAAATAAATTAGTAGAAAGCTAAATTCAAAGATAGATATATATATATATATATATATATATATATATATAAGTAGAAAAGGAAAAGTAACACTACCTCTGAGTGCAGTGTCAATCACTTTAATAGCAACAGTCATAAGAGGCCAGCAGTCCAAACAGGCATCTGCTCCTGAGCAGCAAAATCTAACATCATCATAATCTGTTATATCCTGGTCAAAATTGGAGCTTAAAGATGTTAACAGCTATATAATGAGTTCTTTCAAATAGAGTAAAATTAGGCTGCAAGAAATTTTTCAGCTGCAAAAATCCTAGGACTTACTATATCAAAAATTAGCTCCCTCTCTACTGGAGTGAAAACATTATCACCACTTTGAGAGTAAGCAAGCCTCTTGGCAGGCTGTAATATAGCAAAATTTTAAAACAGAAAGCACATATAAGCAAAAGGCCAAAATTTACTTAAGAACAGCTAACTAGACAGAAAAATATATGTTGAAAGATAAATGTTGTGCTCATCACAAATTTAATAGCTGATTCTTTTCAAATCAAATATGTGAATTCTGAAATTAGCAACTGAGATAACAACAATGAGACAGGGCAGAAGGCTATTAAATCAAATGAATGAGTAAGCCAAACATAATTAAACTATCATGAACTGAATAGCAAAAGGTATAAAAGAAACTTACATCCACGCTGTAAACCGGGCCAATATCTATTTTAAAGGGACATTTTTCCTTTATGGAATTTTCCATTTCAGACTCATTGTTGAAAGACTGGAACCGCAGATAAATATCATTATCCAAAGTGAAAGAAAACTCCCTTCGACCAAAGTAGGACTTGTCACATGCAGGGTGCTTCCCATCTATAGACACAAAATGACGTAGTGCAATTATGCATAAAATCATTTAAACATGCAGACATGTACAGATTATGAGCATGGCATGCCTAATCACACCAAAGCAACTGCCCACATCCAAGCACACAAAAGGATATGTAAATCACCATTTCCATAAGACATCCATTTGAAAATGTCTGAATGAGGGAAAAGCTTTCCTGCCATAAAAGAGAAAACAATCCAGTTAAAAGGTGTATGGCCAACTTATACAAGAGACTTCAACAGCAGTTGAACAAACATGATTTCAGAGTAAGAGAGTTCTGTATTGACAGCTGTAATGAAAAATAAATGTTACCATTCCAGGAAATTACTTAATCAAGTGACCTCGAGTTTCTCAATCCCCTCTAGAAGTTACAATTTCAGGTCATAAACCAAAAGATACAAGGGGAATAGAAAACAGTACAAACTAAAAGCACCAAGGAAAAAACCAACAAGGTCATAAAATGGGTAATTTATAAGGAACAAGGAAACAAAAATACATGTAAAAGTAAAAAAACATATAATCCCCTACATAACCAGCTCAAAATAAAATTAAAGTAAATAAATTACCGTAGTAAAGTTTGAGATAGTTCGCATTAAATCCATCGGGAACAACAGTTCCGAGCTTCTGGCCATCGATCCACATGCCATCCTTTCCATTACCAACTACCATTCTCCGAATGCAATATACCTCTAGAAGGCCTGCTCAAATAGTTATAAGTAAATCCACGGAATTTTGTAAAGGATAATTTGCTAACTTTCGCAATTTTTGTAATTCATTTATCAAAAAGTGGGATTGAGAAACATGACGTTACCTGATTCGAGCTTAAGTCGGAACCTAATTAGAAACATACAATGGAAGGAAAGGATATATACCTTGATATTATAAAAGGGAAAGAGAGAGAAAGCAGCAACAGTAGGAAGAGCCGGCCGCGGTTGGCAACGATAGGCGGATGGATGGGACTGGAGTTTTCAACGCTTGACTAGCGTGATTGAGTATGAAGGATTAAGCATTCATTTTCAGTACTCGCAAAATTGGGCGGGAAATTTAGGGCTGCTGAGTTATCTGGCTGGAAGCCAGACACCGAGTAAATTAGGATTAGGAAATATTTTTAAAACCGGACCGAACGTCCAACCAGACCGTGTTTTTCTTTCTATTTAAAAAAAAAAAACAAACAAACAAACAAACAATTATATATCCTATATGTGCGAGCCGTGCTATGTAGGGATGAGAAAAAACAACCAAAATTTTAATTAATCGATAAATTGATTCGAAATCGAATAAAATTTTAGGTTAACTAAATTAAAATTTTAGATTTATGATTTTTACTTTAAAAATCGACGATTAACCGATTCAAAATCGAAATTATATATATATATATATATATATTATGAATTATATTTTAAATTTTATATTTATATTTTTCAATATTTATGTAATTTATAAATATTATGATATATAATTTTATAAAATATTATTCAAATATATATTTTTAGTAAGTAAACATTAAAATTATGTGCATAATTAGTGCTCTATTGTTAGTTTTATATTGAATATATTTAATTTTTATAATTAATTATGAAAATTTTATTTTTATTTTGATTATTTTAATGGATATTGTATTTAATTTGTATTTTTTCATTTCTAAAGTATTTTTAACTATTAAAAATAATATTACAAATTATATAATTTATTAAATTTATATATTTAAATTTTTTAGTAGTTAACTGATAAACGAATCTGAAAAATCGAGTTAAAAATCGAAACCGATATGGCAGTTAATCAATGTTAATTGACTGATTTAAGAAAATTATTAATGAATCTGTTAACCGATCCATGTTCATTTCTAGTGCTATAGCCATCCTTAGAGGGTCACCAATGTAGACAAGAAAACTAATGTTGTGTTTGCTTAGGATTTTATTTTCGATTTTTTATTTTTATTTAAAATAAAATCAAAACATATTCGGTATATTTTTTTCATTTTAATTTTTATAATAATTTTAAAAAATAATTGTACTCTATAAAAAAATTAAAAATTTTTAAATTTTGATTTTTAAGATTTTGCTTTTAACAACAATTTAATTAGTTTATTCTTATTATCACCACCACTATCACCACCATCACATCATCATTGTCGTTGCTATTGCTGCTGCTGCTGCTACCACTGCCAGATCACCACCACCACCAAACTGTTGCTGCTGCTACCCGCCACTACTACTGCCACCATCAATAACGCTATTGTCACTGCTACTGCCACCGTCGCCAAATTACTGTTGCCACTGTTATCACCACCAGACCGTCGCCATTGCTGCTGCCATTGCCAACGCTATCACCACCACCACCAAACCGTCGCCATCACTACTACTGTCGTTACCACTACCTCTACCACCCCGACCGCCACCATCACCACCACTACCACCATCGCCACCCACATTGCCGCCACTATCACGACCACACCGCCATTGTCGTCGTCACCATCACCCCTACAGTAGCTGTCACCACCATCACCACACCGCTATTTTTGCCACCGCCACCGCCAAAATTATTATCATAATATAAATGAATAATTAAAAATATATATATAAATAATTAAAAAATATGATACAGTTTTTAAATGTATAAAATAGTTTTTTAAAAAATAGATAATAAAAATTGAAAATAATTTTTGAATTTTAAAATATAAAAAAATAAAAATCTATAATTTTACCAAACGCACCCTTATAATGCATTTCAATTTTCTAAACCCAATAATTAAATTATGACAGATTTCGCCAATTTTAGTTTGAACTAAAAAATAAAACTAAACCTAAACTTATTGATTTTCTAAATTTGATTTAATTATTTAATTTAATTTTGATTTTGCATTGTCATAACTATAAAAATTCGATTTGGTTTCAATTTTTGAATTTCAAAGCTGCATAAAACTAAACTACATTAGTTTCATTTTATGAATTTTTTTTAATTTATGCTTTATATTTTCTTTCTTGCATCTCCGATGTGTTGAAGTTTAAGGCTTTTTTCTATATTCTTCTCTTTTTAAAGGAAGCCCTTACAAAGGTAATAAAAAATAAAAAAGGCAGTTACAGAGATCCTATATTAAAGGATTACATTAAAGGATAACAATCATATCTCTTATAAAATAGCTAAATCACATGCTAACACTTCCCTTCAAGTTGATGAGAATATATCTTTTAAGTCTAACTTGTACAAAAATTTATTAAGAATTTTAATAGAAACTGCGTGAGTAAGAATGTATGCTAGTTGCTTACTTGATCGAATGAAGGGAATATCCACTAACTTCGAATTCAACTTCTCTTTGATGAAATGCCAGTCTACCTTGATGTGTTTAGTTCGATCATATTGAACCGGATTATTCACTATGTAATGCCCCAAAAATTCGAGATTGATAATAGCAAGTTCCAATTAGAAGAAATTGGGAATTTTGAGATAGGCAAAATAAAAATAAAAATAATAGAATAAAATATAGTTTACACTGAATGAGATTTTAGGAAGGAAAATTTTGGAAAATAAGGGATATTTCTAGAATTGTGTATTAAAAAAAAGAAAGGGAGAGAGACAGATTGGGGAGGGGGGAAAAAGGGGAGAGAGCAAGAAGTGAAATTGAATGGAGTGGTACTTGTTAAATTAATTTCAAATATGGATGTTTTATGATCATGATCATGCAAAATATCACATAAGTAAGCAAAGTCGTTCATATTATTTATATAAGCAGAGCTACATACATCATTGGTAAAAAGTTCAGATACAAAAAAATATACCTACAAAAGATTCACATCTACATCTGGTGAGTTTGATGCCTCAGATGAGCCCACTCTATTTCATGTATCTCCCATAACCTCTTGATCGGCTTTAGTATCAGCTCTCTTAGTACTTTCTTTCATTTCAAACATAGGGATCTCAAACTCCACCTTCTCTTTGCCCTTGAGCTTAGAAGCCAGCAATTTAGGAGTTACAATCTCTTTAGGAGCCTCATCCCAGTAGGATAGCTTAATCATGATCTCTTCAACCCAAAACCCTATAGCAGGTTTAATGATTTTATTGACCCAGTCAAAGACATTATTAAAGATCTCAAAACTTGGAACAATTTCTTCCCTAATTATCATAGGCTTAGCCTCACCATAATATTAAATCGGAGCTGAGGTGGAAATAGAGCTATCTAAAATGTGCAGTATACCTTTCGGCTTCACCAAACCCTTTTTATTATTATCGGGCCCTTTATAACCCAATCCTTTCCAAGTGGTTTGATCTATAGTAGTGATAGGTTCAGAGGGACCCTAGGAATTCTTTCCCAAACCCGCTCATAGTAAAAAGTTAATTCTTTTCATCATGTTTTCTACCTGTGGAGTGGAGTTTTGCTTAGCTTCATGATCAATATTGATAGTAGCTACATGAAACCCGTTAAAAGGCTGATTAACTATTCCTAACATAAAAACCCTAATTTTCCCTGGCAATCTTTATAGTGACTACTTTGCCTTTATAGGGAATCTTAATCATCTAGTGAAGAGTGGATGAAACTTTTCGCAACTTATGAAACAAAGGACTCCCTAGTAACATAAAAAAAGTTTGCAAGTATTGGTAACACCATAAATTTTGCTTCAACATTGATCTCCTCAGTCTTGACATTAGCTTTAAAAGTACCTACTGCTTGCCTATGGGAGTTATCATAGGTTGTGACTACCAAGTCAAACCTGTTCAATATTAACTCATTCAACCCAAAGGTAGGAAGTGCCACTAATGGACACACATTAATTAAATAGCCATTATTCACCATCACACAGGCGGTGTGTTTACCATTGACTTGAGCCTTTATGTATAAAGGATAGTTATGCTCCCGACCCTTAATGTTAGGGCTTAATTTGGACCCTAGTAGAAGTCATGATGATTATCGAAAATTTGGTCAAATGTGCTAGTTAGTTAATTAGAGTAATTAAATGACTAGAGTTTAGTGAAGGGTAAAATGGTAATTCCACTAGTTATGATGTGCATAAGGGTAAATTGGTCATTTGATTTTTAGTATAAATAAATCATTGGATTAAATGTTACATTTTTAAAACTTAAGTATAATTAAAGGAAAAATTTAAGCTTAGCTTATGAAATTAAGAGTAAGTAAGGATTGAAATGGAATTTGTCTTGTGATGACGTCATCATCCACTTATTTGAGTGAAGTCACATGAGGCAGGTAAGGAGAATGAAGGTTTGGATTTTCAAGAGGGGGAGTAGGTTTCTTTGAAGGGAGATATTTTTCTTTTATTCTCTCTTTTTCTCTTCAGTTGTGGAACATTCTAGATCTCCTGGGATATGCTTGGATCGGGAGTGAAGCAAGGATGTTCCTAAGAAGAAAAGCTATTGATTAGGAGTGAAGGAGAAAAGTAGAAAGGAAGAGATCTTGAAGAAGGATTTGGTTTACTATAGGTATGGGAACTAAGATTAGATCTTAAAATTTCATGTGTAGATTTTATACATGGTTAGGTTAATCTTGTTGAGAATGTAAGGGCAATAAAGTATCCGACATTGCTTGTGAATTTCTATGGTTGGGTTATATATTGGTGAACCTAAGTTTTTAAAACTAGGGTTAAGGTTATCATGATTGATGTTTAAATCCTAGGAATTCATGAGGTAATGTTTCCTTTTCTCAAAAATCCTTTTTCTCTTCTTTCTTGGTTTCAATTTTTAAATGTAGAGAGTTCAGAGATCTTGCTTGTTATCTATCATATGTAAGGAAAAGAAAAAACAATATTTAAGAGATGGGTCAAGGGTGGTGAAGGAAGATTTGAAGCTTTAATCATAGGTATGGGAATCATGAGCAGATCAGGATTTGTATGTCTATGATCTTAGTAAATTATTGATAGATTGAGGAATTTAGACTTTGCTAAGAGGAAAAGAAATATGGAAAAAGTGTGAAATGCATGTTAAGATTTTGGTAATTATTGACGAAATCATATTTGTATGGAGGGGTTGAAACATGAATTTCGAACATGTTAAATTCGG
Organism: Excoecaria agallocha; assembly: GCA_037975025.1. NCBI lineage: Eukaryota > Viridiplantae > Streptophyta > Magnoliopsida > Malpighiales > Euphorbiaceae > Excoecaria > Excoecaria agallocha. Next base: position 89,874 of record JBBPFJ010000254.1, read on the forward strand.
ATTTGATATAATAAAACAACAAACTTTGTTAGTGAAGGTTAAAGGGTATATTTGAAAGTAATGGTTTTAACTTCTTATACCAAAATATGATTAAAGTTAGATGATGTTTAGAAGTAGATTAAAGCATAAATTATAATGGAATTATTAATTTAATTAAGAATAGATTGTTAGAAATCAAGAATCCTTAAAGCTTAACCATCCTACAAGTGGATTTATGGGTTTTGAACTATATGTGACTAAGCCTTTAGTGGACTACTCGGTAGAGTGGGAGCTTGCTCCATCGAGTGATTCTTTGCTACCTTTTTATAGTGCTTACTCACTTGGTAGAATGGGATCTTGCTCCATCAAGTGGTTCTTTGCTGCCTACTCACTCAGTAGAATGGAACCCTTGCTTTACCGAGTTGCTAGCCATAGTTTTGTTCAGTTAGATTTCTTCTCTTGCAATATGACTTAATTTTATAGTAGATATGTTAAATTGTTTTTGAAATAGTTTATGATGTATTATAACCAATATAGTTTTCTTAATTACTCAAGCTTGGTATGCATATCGAATAGTATAAGAAGATAATGATTTATAGTGAGGAAATGGTAAAGATAATTAAAATAGGTTGCACTATTATCTTTACAGTTCAGAAGGTATGGTTACCATAAGTCTTGATATAGTATTATCTCAATTCCCGCTTATATAGTTTTGGGTCATGTTGAATAATAAGAATCACCCTGTTATTGTATTGAGGAATTTGTACCAAGTAACTACCGTTCAAATGAATTGATGATCGTCGTGATCTAATAAACTATAAAAGAGAATGATGATGTTATAATATGAAGTAGTTTAAAGTGTAAGTAGTATAGTAGCAAGTCATTAGTATAAATTTGATACAAATATGAAAGGAATGGAAATGCCTTACAGTATCATGAATTGAGAAATATTAAGGACTAGTTATTTGCTTATATGAACCTTTGTTGGATGCTTAAATAACTTGGTGAATACCATTATTGTGAGTGGATTGGATATAGTGACATGTTTATGCTCTTTTAGTAGCATGAGTAATTGAAGGCTAAATGATATGCATTTACATGCACTTGTTGTAATATATATAAGTGTTATAAGATTTTTACATCTAGAAGTGAGATCCCTTATTGACCATATGCATGGGTAATCACCAAGGCAATGTGAAATAGCATAGGTAGATGTTAACTTGAGATTTGAACATTTTCACCAATTGTGATACACTGAATGCATGTATCTAATGTATTGGATGAGTTTGAATGTGTGATGATTAAATTGAGTATAATGAAGCAGGGAAGAAGGTTATGAATAACCATATAGGTACATTCTTCTAAAATGAAGATGTTTTTACATGCTATGTCATACGGTGGTTTATATGACTATATGCATTATTTCATTCTAATAAACTATCATGATTGGTATAAGCAGTGTTAACCTACGGATTTAAAATCATATTGTTGTTTCATGATCATATGCTTAATGATGTGTTTTGCATCAAGTTCATAAAATATTGATTATCGAACATGTGTTGCATGACACTCCATATATTGATATACAGTTATAAATATGTGATTAAATAACAAGTAAAGTATGGATCTTTATCATAAAAGGGTTTTTGCTTGTGTCTGTGTCAAGGTTGTGGATAAATAGGCATGCCTATAAGGGTATTTGCAGCTGTTATTATATTGAGATAGTCCCATTTGGATCATAACAACCCAGTTTGGGTTGTAGCCAACCCCGTTTGTGTTTACTGATTGATCTATTTTATTGTTTGGCCCTGATGGGTCTTCTAATTTCATACCTTCAGGTATCTTCAGATACGTTTTAATTTCATATCTTTTGATATGTTTTGGTACCTTCGGATATAATTGTCATACCTTTGGATGTGTTCTGATACCTTCAGGTACATATTGATTAGCTCGTTATCCACTTTTTTAGAATAAGCAAGCTTAATATAAGATGAAAAGAAGTTGTTCTATGGAACTAAAAGAAACTAAAACTTAATAGTTCAAAGCTAAAGTTCATTGTATTATTCTTTTGCATATTGAAAATGAATAGTAAGTGGAGGTTACAATACTATTGAGTATATGATGCTTTGATGTTGCATAAACATTCTAGATCTAAAAATTCTAAGTATACATTTGTACACTAAGGATTCATCTTCAGTAATTATATTGTTTCTTGGAGTCACATGCTGATTTCTTAATCTAGTATAGGTCCACATACATATGTGTATATACATAAGACTTTGTTAAAAATTCATGTATAGTATATGGTTCAAGATGATGTTATGTGACATATAGTTTGCCATGATATGATTGTATGTATGACAACATGATTATAAACATGAGTGTGATTTTAGAATGCTTCCTATATTGCAAAATTATGCGATATGTATGAAGAATCATGCTTAACTATGACTCCGATGGTTTAATGATAGAAGGGTTGCTTGCAAAGTTACTCAGTCCTTATTTACCTATGCTAATGGTGTAACACCCTTCTCGGAACAGTCCTTAACAAAACGAAACTTAGCTGACGACGGTAAGTTTTTTTTTTCACCGAACAATTCGAAACACTTAAAAATACTTTTTCATTAATTCTAGAATCAAACAACAGTCTTATAAACAATTAAAACAAACATCACCCAACATACCAAAAACTTGCACTATCCACTCATCCATTAACAATTAAAATATAATCAAAATACAATACAATCTTTTACCTTAATAGTCTAAGTATATACATGCAAAAAGCTTATACTAACTAATACAAAAATCTTCTCTTCCAATCTGGTCCTTCCATGTACTGTGCTCCCGCAACGCTTTAGAACCTGCACGCAGTAAACACTACGTGCTGAGCATTAAATATGCCCAGTGGTGACTACTAATCCAAGAATTTCCCAAGAATAAGCATAATTACATAATTTATGCTACAATTATTCTTACTTCATTTAACACTTTCTCTTACTTTTATTAACATTAGTCATGTTATTAACTCGTATTTTGGTAATCATTGTTCTTTGTTTCTAAACTTTCAACTTTATCTTACAGTATCTTCTTAGGTAGATCAATAGCAGATTTACCTTTCATCTTTACGTTAATCTTTACTTTAACTTTTACTTTTTATCAGTACTTTCATTATCCTTTAGCCATAGCAATTTAATTATCATTTCATTTAGCGATGTGTATTGGTACTCGTGTCTTTACTAGTACCAAAATAACTACTTTTAATACTTGTTTTACTGGTCAACTATTCAATTTATATTCTGACTTCACTTTTTACTATTTATTCTATTACTTTACTTTAACTTTGATCTAATAATTACATTACTATTAAAAGGCTTATAAGCTTCATCGCAAAGCGATATAGCTATTTTAGAGTACTTTGTAGTCAAAACTTTCTTTTCTTCTTTTTTACATTTATCCATATTTAATTATCTAATTAAAACTTATGTCTTTTACTTTTCCCTCATTACATATATCTATGCCTTTATATCGTTTTACTTTTCAGGTAACTTATCTTTCAGAAAATCATTACCTAAGCATTAAGTTCACTTTTGTCACTATCATCACTTTTTAACTTTAAGCAGGAAAATTAATATTATTTTCCAAACTTGTCATTATCTTTACAGTGGTAAATGGTACAAGAATTACTAATTAATTAAAATTATCTTTTTCACGTAAAACAAGGTATATTTGAATTTCTTATAAAAGCTTAACTAAATTGATTTAATATCTTATTCTTATAAAACATTTCTTTTTCTTTTTAAGTACACTTGTCAGAAACCTCTACAGATTTATTTCAACTTTGCATTCTCTTTTAAACGGGTCGTTTTTCGATATAACTTTTATATTCAGTTCAATTAAACGATACTAATTTATTCATTTCGATGTGCCCCTAGTGCAATATAACATGTTTCCCACAAATGATACTCAAGACTGGACCCGAAGGTCCCACAAAACAGATAGAGAAATGATCTCGAAAGATCAAGTTCCATAGAGCAGAAACAGATACACTTTCACTTTCACTGAAACTATGGAGATCAAAGATCCCGCCCATAGCTAAGCAAGTCGCCATGACTTGCACCGCGGTACAAAGGTGTCCCTATGGCTAACCAATTATATTCAAAATAAGAATCATAATACCTGTCTATCGCTAAGGGCAAACATAATCAGTCACATTTGTAAACGTTTTTGAACATTTAAAACTCTTTAATTTCTTTCTTTTATTTATTACTATACTTTATTCTGATCAAATGCACTCTTTTGTGCCTTTGACTATTCAATAACTTTCTCTTTTCCGGTCACTTTTGTGAATTATTCTTCGATAATTCACTCAGATACTTAAACTTTTCAAATATCTTTATATAGATTATAAATTATGAATTATGGCATTATAATTTACAGTTTTCTTTTTATTCTTTTTATACAATTCTTTGCAATTTATTCTCTAATAATTCAATAGTTGACTTCTTTTTCTTTTATTGCTCAAACTTTTTAATCATTCGGTATGCCAACCTTATTTCGTTGGCGAAACATTTTTATAATCATTAACTCTTTTAATACTTTTTGTTGACTAATTTATTTTGATAAATTAGTCATATTTTTATTTTTCTACTTTTAGACAATTAGGAACTTAATTAATATCATTTATTATTTTAGGTCTCGAACATGCATAATTTGACTTTTTCTATCGATTTATTCATTTCAAATACATAATTACGATTTTGCCATTATAATCATTTATTTTCATTTTTATTATATAATTTCCTCCATTATTCATCTTTTATTCTTTATTTTACCATTTCGGGTAAAATTATATTTTAGTCCTTATATCATGGGAACTTTATCTTTTAATATAGTTAATTCTCCAAAATTACCATTTTACCCTTGATATGTATTTCTTACTTATTTTAACGCGTTAATTACCTACTTTGACAAAATTACCATTTTGCCCCTAACCTTTTTATTTCCTTTCACTTAAGCCCTTTTTCTATTTAAAACTCATTTTATCTTTCTTTTATTCCCGTATTAATTTATTTTCATCATTTTCATTTATTTATGAATTATTTTCCAATAATTCATTATTCTTATTATTTTCACGACCTAATAATTATTTCAAAAAAATTCATCGGTTGACTTTTTACTTCGCGCCATTGACATTAATTTATTTTTCATATTTATTCATCACTTTAGTCATTTTTATACAATACGCATTACTATTTCAATTATTTTCATTGTACATATGCACATAAAAATTTCAATAAAATCCTAATAAATTAAATAAATTTCAATAAAATTTATTTAGGCATTCTTTATTAATTATTGCCATTTTTCATCAAGATAATCATTTAATTCACTCTAAATCACAATTTTCATTCAATACATATACTATACAAAATCTTAAAAATTCCTAAATTAATTCTAAATATTCTTTAAAAATTTGTAGACATTAATTATCATGTCTATTATTAATTTAGGCTATCATACATTAATTTCATGCATTTTTCTCATTAATTTCTTTACCTAAGAAATTCGGCCAACAACATTTTCCATCTTAAAAAATTTATTTCTTTCATTAAAGTCTTCCTTTCATTTCCTCTCATGCCTAATTTCATTTACCCTAATATAATTTCATTAATTAACAATTTTACATGTTTTTATCTTAATTACATAATTAAGAAAAATTCATATCAATAGGAAAATCAAAGGATTTGGTAGTCACTTACCTTCTTCCATGCTTTAGCTTCCTTAAGCTTCATAATTCTTCTCTTAACACAAAAAAAAACTTTGTTATTCACCATTATCAACCTTGGCCGAAATCTTTAAGCTTCCTAACCTTAATTTCTTGTCCTCAAATGAAAAATACAATCTCATAATTAGCTTAAATACCTTAAAAACTATAAGAACACATCAAAAAACCAATTAAAATCACTTAGATTTTCAAGTTCCATCTTACCTCTTTTCCTTTCTTCCCTTGATTTCTTGCCTTCCCTTGCTCAAATCACTTGCTTAAGGCTACTAGGGTGACCTAAAGAGAGAGAGCTTCATCTTTTATTTTGAAGTTTAAGAGAGATTTGGGGTAGAAGAAGAAGAAATCAAAGAGAGAGAGAAGAGGGAGAGAGTTCGGCCTCCAAGGAGGGAGAAAGAGCTGGATTTTTCTGGAGAATTTCTTCAGATTTTTAGCCTTATAAATACTCTCTTGATGGGCCAAAATTGGGCTTAAATGAGTGGAGTTTGTCCACTTAAACATTAAGGCCCATTTAGGCATTTTTAAATCCCAATTCAATTTCTCTCTCTTCCTCACTTCAAATCACTTCAATTTTGATTCCATCATTCTTAAAACATCAAAAATAGGTTGGACGTAAATTTTCAGCTCAATCGGAGTCCGTTATCGATTCGATTCAAACTTATCGATCCGATTCGACAACTGCCGGTGTCACCAAAAAATTCCATTCTTATCACCAAAATATTCTACATAAAAATTCATGTAGGCACGCAAAGTCTGGCGATATTCGGAGTTCGTTTACTATTTTTAATTATTTAAGCAAAATCAAGTCCCTTTCCCTACTAGGAAAATTGACTCGCTACCTTTTTCGTATTTTTGACTTTTGAAGGCCCATTTGACCTCAAATTCACTTCAAATTTCAAACCATAGGCTCACCATGACTATACCTTTCAAATGGTTCAATAAAATATTTTTCACTTTCGAGTGTCCTCTCGAGCCCGGAAAATACTATTCACTGTCGAAAAATACTATTCACGGCTGACCCGGTGTTGAGGCCATTATAATTCTCCCCTACTAAAAGAAATTTCGTCCTCGAAATTTACTTACACAGAGTAGAGGATACCATATAATTATATTGCCAAACTTTTTTCACATTCAATAGTTCCAAAAGATCTTTTCCAAAGGAACCCATTTACATTTAAAACTAACAAATATTTATCAGTTCCTGTTTTCTAAACATATCATCCTGAATATAGATTCCTTTCATATCTTGAATCAAATTAAAGCTTATTAACCCGTTTACACTCCATTAAGTTCAGTATAAAAGATTCAACCTTTTTATTCTGATATCGTCTTTACAAAAATCAGCTCTTACAATAGATAACCATTTTTCACAATCCCATATTCAATATCATATTCCTTCTCTCAATATCGAAATTAACCCCTTAGACTGATCATTAGTCAAAGGTAAATCACTATGCTAATACTGAAATTATTACCACTCTTCCTCTTTTGACACTTAACAAATCCGTTGACAGATTCTTTAATCACATTATTTCACTACTAAACAAATACCATTACAAGTCAGAACAATTCTCAAATAAATCTAATGCTCTGCGTCCATATATCAACATAATTCACATTTACTTATACCTGTCACAGTACACTTTCAATCTAACTTCCAGAATTAAACTTTTAATCCTGACACACCTGATGTTGCCAGGCCTTAACATCTCGATGAACTTCAGTAAGAATCCTTTAATTTACTCAACATGACTGTTACATAAACATTCCCTTTCATAATTATCGTCCTTACCTGTTGTACAAAATTAGTTTCACTTATTTTCCAGCTAGACACGTCCCATCTGGAGTCAAACTTAAACTGACTCTCACAACTTGAAAATCAAGAACATTATCATTAACCATTTACACTTATCCTTTCCATCGATTCATCGATAGGGTCGGTATGCTGACAAATTTATTGACATGACCAATATCTTACAATGGCCACATCAATATTAAGCACACTATTTCTTATCTCATTCTTAGGTTGTTCCTATGCTCATCATATCTCCTGTCAGTTTTATCCTATTAAGTGGGGCCTAAACATATGGTAAAATGCATATCAGATGCTGTCAAACAATATGAAATACCATGCAATGAATGTATAATGTCATGTATGCAGATAGAATACTGTCAAGTATCCTCATATAATGCAGATATCATAGCCCATCCCAGAGCTATGAGAAATACAATCAAATCGCCACTCCTATAAGGAAAATCACTGACAGATATATAAAGCATCTTAAACAACTTTAACTTGTAACAATTTGCTCACTAACATTCTTAAACCAAGGCAATCCAACCAAAGTATCTCCTTATCCCGTATAATTTACCTATACTCAAAATACAATTCCTTTTTATTTCTATCACACTCTTCATCTTGTACTTCTTTTAACTGTTCTCATCCATATAGATACTTAAACTTTCACATTTTCACTTAATGTCAGTCAACTTTTCGTTTCCCTGCTTAAATCTCCCATGAGATCTCACGCAGCAATACTTCCAATCTCACTCACTACCATCTTTATCGTGCAGAATCATTTTCTTTATACTTAACAATCTCATTCAACATCAGCTCTTTCACTTTAACACAAATAGGGGAGCAAGTACCCTTCAGATTATTTAATACTTATCCACTAATAATTGGCATGTATATACAGACAACCTATCACTTATCTTTATCCCACTCCGATCTTAGAACCGTCCAAACCTTTGCTCTGATACCACTAAATGTAACACCCTTTTCGAAACAGTCCTTAACGAAACGAAACTTAGCTGACGATGGTAAGTTTTTTTTTCACCGAACAATTCAAAACACTTAAAAATACTTTTTCATTAATTCTGGAATCAAACAACAATCTTATAAACAATTAAAACAAACATCACCCAACATACCAAAAACTTGCACTATCCACTCATCCATTAACAATTAAAATATAATCAAAATACAATACAATCTTTTACCTTAATAGTCTAAGTATATACATGCCAAAAGATTATACTAACTAATACAAAAATCTTCTCTTCCGATCTGGTCCTTCTATGTACTGTGCTCCCGCAACGCTTTAGAACCTGCACGCAGTAAACACTACGTGCTGAGCATTAAATATGCCCAGTGGTGACTATTAATCCAATAATTTTCCAAGAATAAGCATAATTACATAATTTATGCTACAATTATTCTTACTTCATTTAACACTTTCTCTTACTTTTATTAACATTAGTCATGTTATTAACTCGTATTTTGGTAATCATTGTTCTTTGTTTCTAAACTTTCAACTTTATCTTACAGTATCTTCTTAGGTAGATCAATAGCAGATTTACCTTTCATCTTTACGTTAATCTTTACTATAACTTTTAATTTTTATCAGTACTTTCATTATCCTTTAGCCATAACAATTTAATTGTCATTTCATTTAGCGATGTGTATTGGTACTCGTGTCTTTACTAGTACCAAAATAACTACTTTTAATACTTGTTTTACTGGTCAATTATTCAATTTATATTCTGACTTCACTTTTTATTATTTATTCTATTACTTTACTTTAACTTTGATCTAATAATTACATTACTATTAAAAGGCTTATAAGCTTCATCGCAAAGCGATATAGCTATTTTGGAGTATTTTGTAGTCAAAACTTTTTTTTCTTCTTTATACATTTATCCATATTTAATTATCTAATTAAGACTTATGTCTTTTACTTTTCCCTCATTACATATATCTATGCCTTTATATCATTTTACTTTTCAGGTAACTTATCTTTCAGAAAAGCATTACCTAAGCATTAAGTTCATTTTTTGTCACTATCATCACTTTTTAACTTTAAGCAGGAAAATTAATATTATTTTCCAGACTTGTCATTATCTTTACAGTGGTAAATGGTACAAATATTTCTAATTAATTAAAATTATCTTTTTCACGTAAAACAAGGTATATTTGAATTTCTTATAAAAGCTTAACTAAATATTGATTTAATATCTTATTCTTATAAAACATTTCTTTTTCTTTTTAAGTACACTTGTCAGAAACCTCTACAGATTTATTTCACCTTTGCATTCTCTTTTAAACGGGTCGTTTTTCGATATAACTTTTATATTCAGTTCAATTAAACGAGACTAATTTATTCATTTCGATGTGCCCCTAGTGCAATATAATAAGTTTTCCACAAAGGATACTCGGGACTGGACCTGAAGGTCCCACAGAACAGATAGAGAAATGATCTCGAAAGATCAAGTCATACAGAGCAGAAATAGATACACTTTCACTTTCACTGAAGCTATGAAGATCAAAAATCCCGCCCATAGCTAAGTAAGTCGCCATGACTTGCACCGCGGTACAGAGGTGTCCCTATGGCTAGCCAATTATATCCAAAATAAGAATCATAATACCTGTCTATCGCTAAGGGCAAACATAATCAGTCACATTTGTAAACGTTTTTGAACATTTAAAACTCTTTAATTTCTTTCTTTTATTTATTACTATACTTTATTCTGATCAAATGCACTCTTTTGTGCCTTTGACTATTCAATAACTTTCTCTTTTCCAGTCACTTTTGTGAATTATTCTTCGATAATTCACTCAGATACTTAAACTTTTCAATCCTTTATACAGATTATAAATTATGAATTATGGCATTATAATTTACAGTTTTCTTTTTATTCTTTTTATACAATTCTTTGCAATTTATTCTCTAATAATTCAATAGTTGACTTATTTTTCTTTTATTGCTCAAGCTTTTTAATCATTCGGTATGCCAACCTTATTTCGTTGGCGAAACATTTTTATAATCATTAACACTTTTAATACTTTTTGTTGACTAATTTATTTTGATAAATTAGTCACATTTTTATTTTTCTACTTTTAGACAATTAGGAACTTAATTAATATCATTTATTATTTTAGGCCTCGAACATGCATAATTTGACTTTTTCTATCGATTTATTCATTTCAAATGCATAATTACGATTTTACCATTATAATCATTTATTTTCATTTTTATTATATAATTTCCTCCATTATTCATCTTTTATTCTTTATTTTATCATTTCGGGTAAAATTATATTTTAGTCCTTATATCATGGGAACTTTATCTTTTAATACAGTTAATTCTCCGAAATTACCATTTTACCCTTGGTAAGTATTTTTTACTTATTTTAACGCGTTAATTACCTACTTTGGCAAAATTACCATTTTGCTCCTAACCTTTTTATTTCCTTTCACTTAAGCCCTTTTTCTATTTAAAACTCATTTTATCTTTCTTTTATTCCCGTATTAATTTATTTCCATTATTTTCATTTATTTATGAATTATTTCCCAATGATTCATTATTCTTATTATTTTCACGACCTAATAATTATTTCAAAAAAATCCGTTGGTTGACTTTTTACTTCGCGCCATTGACATTAATTTATTTTTCATATTTATTCATCACTTTAGTCATTTTTATACAATACGCATTACTATTTCAATTATTTCCATTGTACATATGCACATAAAAATTTCAATAAAATCCTAATAAATTAAATAAATTCCAATAAAATTTATTTAGGCATTCTTTATTAATTATTGCCATTTTTCATCAAGATAATCGCTTAATTCACTCTAAATCACAATTTCCATTCAATACATATACTATACAAAATCTTAAAAATTCCCAAATTAATTCTAAATATTCTTTAAAAATTTGTAGACATTAATTATCATGTCTATTATTAATTTAGGCTATCATACATTAATTTCATGCATTTTTCTCATTAATTTCTATACCTAAGAAATTCGGCCAACAACATTTTCCATCTTAAAAAATTTATTTCTTTCATTAAAGTCTTCCTTTCATTTTCTCTCATGCCTAATTTCATTTACCCTAACATAATTTCATTAATTAACAATTTTACATGTTTTTATCTTAATTACATAATTAAGAAAAATTTATATCAATAGGGAAATTGAAGGATTTGGTAGTCACTTACCTTCTTCCATGCTTTAGCTTCCTTAAGCTTCATAATTCTTCTCTTAACACAAAACAAAACTTTGTTCTTCACCATTATCAACCTTGGCCGAAATCTTTAAGCTTTCTAACCTTAATTTCTTGTCCTCAAATGAAAAATCCAATCTCATAATTAGCTTAAATACCTCAAAAAATATAAGAACACATCAAAAAATCAATTAAAATCACTTAGATTTTCAAGTTCCATCTTACCTCTTTTCCTTTCTTCCCTTGATTTCTTACCTTCCCTTGCTCAAATCACTTGCTTAAGGCCACTAAGGTGATCTAAAGAGAGAGAGCTTCATCTTTTATGTTGAATTTTAAGAGAGATTTGGGGTAGAAGAAGAAAAAATCAAAGAGAGAGAGAAGTGGGAGAGAGTTCGGCCTCCAAGGAGGGAGAAAGAGCTGGATTTTTCTGGAGAAATTCTCCAGATTTTTAGCCTTATAAATACTCTCTTAATGGGCCAAAATTGGAATTAAATGAGTGGACTTTGTCCACTTAAACATTAAGCCCATTTAGGCCTTTTTAAAGCCCAATTCAATTTCTCTCTCTTCCTCACTTCAAATCACTTCAATTTTAATTCTATCATTCTGAAAATATCAAAAATAGGTTGGACGTAAATTTTCAGCTCAATCGGAGTCCATTATCGATCCGATTCAAACTTATCGGTCCGATTCGACAACTGCCGGTGTCACTGAAAAATTCCATTCTCATCACCAAAATATTCTACATAAAAATTCATGTAGGCACGCAAAGTCTAGCGATATTCGAAGTTCGCTTACTATTTTTAATTATTTAAGGAAAATCAAGTCTCTTTACCTACCAGGGAAATTGATTCGCAACCTTTTTCGTATTTTTGACTTTTGGAGGCCAATTTGACCTCAAATTCACTTCAAATTTCAACTCTAGGCTCACTATGACTATAACTTTCAAATGGTTCAATAAAATATTTTCAACTTTCGGGTGTCCTCTCAGACCCGAGAAATACTATTCACTGTCGGAAAGTACTATTCACGACTGACCCGGTGTTGAGGCCATTACAAATGGCATGTTCCCTTTATTATGTTTATGAATAAATGTTAAATGTATAGCATTGTAACTTATGCAAATGAAGGTATTTAACTGAGTGAACTCTCAAGGCTTTTAATATCATAGTTCACAATGTATGAGGACTATAAACTACTGGAAATGTAAGAAAAAGGCTTCTTAAAAAATGATTAGTAAAGCTTATAGAGGCTTGTTAAGTTCACTTAGAGTGTTAAATGATTGTAAGCATTGTGTCTAATTATTAAAAGTACATTATTATTTCATCGGTAAATTTTATGCATGTATAATTGATGATTCTTGTTAAGAGATTGCCTATAGATTATGTTGTTCCCCTCTAAGCTTTATAGCTTAGCACGTGTTTTATTATCCGTGCAAGTTGTAGGATAAGCCTCATTTTAGGATGGATAGTTGAGGTGACTCGATCGATCCGCAGAAGAGGAGGTCTGAAATATGCAGTTACCTTAGTGGTTTCATAGATGTAGTGAAAGGTGTATATGTAATGTTTTATTATTTTTGAATTTTGTTTCAGCTAAGAAGATTAAATGTAATTATGGCCTGTATTATTATTATTATTTATCTATTTATCGTGGGATTAACATCGATATTGGTGTTTCTGTATGTTTTGTAGATTAGGATGTTATACTCAATGGGTAGATCCCCATTGGTATATACAATATTCTCTTCAGCATTTCCCCTTACCAAATCAAGCAATTCAGAAACTGAGGTAGTAGCAATGACATTGGAGTCACATAAGGATTCTACCACTTTCTATCTATGAAAAGGTGACTGCCTAAGTAGATCCCATATAGAAATCTGAGTTGGGGTCTTCTTTAACTGCTTAAGAATCTGATCTTCCTTTTGATCCCTATTTGTAAGCAATGGATAAGGATCGCCAGTCTCTCTAATTCTGGTACTACCCGGCCATTGTAAGTGATCAATTTTACCCTCTATATATCTTCTTTATTTTCTAAATCCCACAAATCTAAAGGGCAACCTTCATCTTCATAAGGTGATTCCAAACAGTCAACCACACATACCTCTAACCTTAATTGTTCCTCCGTACTTACCTGTTCAGGATAAATAAAAGCCAGATATTCATTGCCATATAAGTTATATAAAACCTACAATTCCAATAAACCCAATCTAATCATCGATATAGGAGGTGGGACTGCATCGTAATTCCCTTTCTTTTTTTTCCCTTTTCTTTGAATCAGCAATCTATTTGTTGTCAATGAGATCCTAGATTCTATCCCTCTGGGTTCTGCAATGATGTATAAGATGACCTGTATGCTGGTGAAACATGCAATATTGATAAGCTCGATGGTTGGGCTGGCTTTGAGTCTTACCCGGTCTGGCAGTAGAGGTTGTAACTTCCCTTCTTTCATTATTTAACCAATACCTAGGATAAAGACATATCCAGATTAGAATAATTCCTTTAAGTGCCTTCAATAGCTGATACTTAAATGGTTTTCCTAGTTGCAGCAGGGCCACTACTTTTCCCGATTATAGTTATATATCCTTGGTGCCCAGCACCAAAATTACCACTACTCGTTGGACTCACTTTCTTGGCCAAGTACTCATATTGATCTTCAATGTCAATGTCCATTGAGGACTCCCAATCCTTTAACCATTTCATCTTGAAGCCTTCCTTTAAGTATAGACTAGCATTTCGAATGAAAAGCTTAATTTGGTTAGGAGTATCAGGCTTTCTTTTGATTTCTATTACCCGGTTCCTCCATCTTATGAGATACCCTTGAAAGGATTCATTTGGTTTCTGCTATAATAACTTAAGGTTCTTTAAAGTAACTTCCATTCTTGTTCTACAATTATATTGCCTTGAAACTTCTCTGTCAACACATCCCAATCCTCGTTGGTATGCCTATCCAACCCATAGTACCAATTTATGGCAGGATCAATAAGGTTAAGGCTGAAGTATTCTACCTTTTGCCTTTTAGTAAGGGTGGTAGCTTTCATAGCCAAGGTGTATTGCTTAATTTGGGCAGATGGATTAGACATGCCGTCAACCTTAGGCAGGTTAGGTATTTTAAACTGCCGAGGGAGTACATTTTCATTTTTCAAGTCTTTATCCTCCGGATTAACTCCCTTTCCTACTAATAATACCCGAGCCATTGCTTCTATCTTCTCCTCCATCTTTTTAATACTAGGTTTTCCACATTAAGATGCTTTCCTCTTTAAGCTTGTACTGCAGGTGGTTTTTCCTCTTCCTCAGGAATAAAGTCTTCCTCAGGTATAATACCCTTATCTTTTCATTGCTCGATAGGTTGAATTCTTGATCCAATTCCCTTCAACTCAGCTACTAAAAAAGGACCTACTTAAGTGATAACAGGAGTACCTCCAATAGTCACAAGCTCTTTATAGGCTGCAGTAGTTGTTAGAGGCTGCTGACTGATGGGTTATGTTAGAAAATTCATCATATCAGTCATCATAGTCCTTATCCTCCTCTTAAATTCATCTAGTCTTTTATCTAGTTCCTGACTGTTAACAGCTTAAGTCCACGTTGGATTTGTCATGTTTGCTCTGTCAGATGCCATTTTAAAAGTTTTAGCCAAACCCAAATCTGTCTCTGACACCGCCTCAAACTATCTTGACAAAGATCTTCTGACCAAATGCTCGTCCAAACTTTTAACCAGCTTGTTGACTTTATGGTGACATAACTGTTGACCTTTAATCGAGGCTTCAATCTTCCAATACTTTAAAAAGGATCTCCCATTGCCAATATAGGTTAAGCAGAGCTGCTATGAATTCTTCCTCAATGAATTCCCAAAGAAACTGAGGTTCAAAACTCATCCAGGTGTCACTCATTTTCCCATGGAAGTCGATTTATCAAACCATATGGGTAATTATGTAATGGCTGAAAAAATTGTTAGTGTGACGGATGATTATACATGGAATGTATGGGCATGTTATATATCATTTACAAAGCACATACTCAAATCAAAACAAACCTCCTAACCTAATTTCTCTCACACAAGTGGTTATGTAGTCTCTTTCCTAGGCAGAGTTACTATGGATTAACAGGTAACCCAATGAATACGTATGGTGCATGATGGAAAATCAACAATATAACCTCTCTTAATTTAAAGATGGGCAAATGTAGTGTCGATCTTTATATACTTTAGCCATTGAAATAAACTAAAACAGGTCCACCGAGGTATGACAACCTTTGATAACAACCATCTTGCTTTATCAAAATTTGACCAAGTATATAGGTATCCATACAGTACATATTACCTAAGGAAAGTATCTATACCACTATATGGGGCTTTGGTCTGGTGATATAACTTTAGGCTACCCAGCATGGTCCCTGCTAATAGGTTTAGTTCATCACAAGTATAATGATCGGTTGGGTCACCATTTAATATACCGAATGGGTACAAGACTTGGGCTGGTGGTCCTCCTTAACACTTTCCTACATTAAGTGAACATAGGGTCACGCTTCGAGATTACACCGTTGGTTAAATGGGGATGCCTAACTTAATTTTAAGGCTGTAGCATGCTTTTAATGCAACTTAAGTTAGAAAAGAATTAACACAATGAAGCCATAAGTAAATATTTATATTATATTAACCAAGTTGTTTTAAAAATGAAATCTCAAAAACCCCCTGGTTGAGTTAATACTATGATGCTCGCTGAACCCCATAAACATCTGGTGTGTTCCTAAGAGTTTACTTTTAGGACTCAAGATCGTATTAAGGTTCATTTAACTCATGAAAATTAATGAATTCATAATAAACAAGGATTTGACCTAATACATGATGACTTGAGCCTTTAAAAAGTATGAGACAACGTCTTGGGGTATCCTTATTTATTTACTAATGATTAATTTATAAGGCATCTGCTAAGCATCATAAGGCATTTTATTTTAGGAGTCACCACTGAAACCAGAGAGGGTTCAGATTCCATTTCTACTTGCATTACTTGGCTAATGGTTAATATAAATATTTGCTTGTAACCAATTATGTTAGTCCCTTTCTCATATATTACAAGAAATATAATAAGGCGAATAAATAAACACACTAGCATATAAAAAGCGATAAAATTCATACATAAATCACAAGCATTTAAGGACATTGGTCCCTGTATGTATGCGTGCAAAATTATGGTTAATTCATTAAAATTTACATCTTCAAGTGAATACATTTTTATATATGCTAAAAATGGTGAATAATAAATTAACAAAGGTATAAACATACATAAATTAGGGTATTTATTTAGTCTTAAAACAATAGTTTCCCATGCATAATTATCAAATTTCTTTTTAATGTGATTTTTTAGGTCAAAATAGGACATTGGTCCTTTTTATTAATAAAATCCAATTAATTCAATAAAAATTATTTAATGTAATTTTCACTTATCATGCCGAAAATACCTTTTTTTTACTACATTATTACATAAAGGTAATAATAATACAAATCAAAATACACAAATAATTGAAATAAAATAAATAAATATATTAAATATAATTCTTTACGTCTCTCATGTCTTTTCTTAGTTTCTCCAAATAACCTCATGGATTCATGCATTAAAAATGAAAGATAGGGGTAAATATAATGGATAAAGACATTGCCATAAAAGGGAACAAATTCCATGCTTAAGAAATTATACTTAGCACATGCAAAAGAACAAAATTAAATAAAATATGTGGCAAATAAGGAAACCAAAGGAAAGTTCAAAGAATAATGGGAGAGAGTGAGTCATTGACTCACTTACGGACTAGGCGAATCATGGCTAGAAAGGAGGCTGAGTCATGGAATGACTTGAGGTGAGTCACGCCCCTCTTAGTAGGTCACTGTCCATCCATAGATGAGTCATGAACTCAGCCTAAGTGAGCACACGAACTAGTCTGTGACTTACTCATGGACCCAGTCCATGACTCACTCATGGACCTAGTTCATGAGTCAACCCAGAATGGTCTAGTAATACTAGAACATCGCTATAGACAGAGCTCAAAGGTCTAAAACTGAAACTTGAAGCTCAAAACTCATACAAAGCTCCTTTAAACTATTTGGAAGCAATATACCAAACTTAAAATAAGATTAGAGCACATCAAGCAATTCAAATTGCATGGACAACTCAATTGAAAGAGTATGAGTTCTAGAGAGAAAAAATAGCCATAAAGGGTGCGGGGTGCAAAACCCAAGCAAATTCGCAAAAGAGCATATATTCATGTATAATCCATAAAAAACACACCTAAACATACTAATTATACTATATTAGACAACAAAAATAAAGAAGTCAATATATATGCATAATATATATAAAGAAAAACTCAAGAATAAAGCACTTGAAACTTAAAATAAATAAAAGAAAATTAAGAAAATTATTAGTAAATTGGAAAAGCCCCTCACATTGCCTTCAGTTTTAGTTGTGTTTCTAAGTTAGTGAGAATGCCCTTTTGCTCCTCTTCTTCTTCATCTTCTTGATTCTTCCTCTCTATTTTTTTTCTAAAATCAAAGTTTTTCTTGTTATTTTCCAAAACTAGAGTATTTTTTCTCAAAAAGCACCTCTTCTTTTTTCTCTCTCTCTTCCTAGTTTGTTAAAAGATCATTATTGGTCTTTAACCCCAATAAAACATCCCATACCTCTTAATTAATCTTGGATTAAGATTAAGGGAAAGGATAGATATTTTGACTTGGAATAATACCCTATCTTGCAAAAAGAGAATCTAAAATTTTTACTGGAAAAAATTGAGTCACGGATATAGACTGGGCTTAGTGGGCCTTAAAACATTTTAAGCTAAAAAATGATGAATCATAAACCAAGGACTATGACTCACTGGTGAGTTATGGACCCTAGATCGTGATTCACTAGTGAGTAATGGACTAAAGCAGAGAGTGACTAAGCACTTAAGGTCATAAATCAAGCAATGAGTAATGGACCTGACCCGTGAGTTGAGTCCACGACTCACTCTTAAATTAGCCAAAAGTCTCAATCAAGACCATTTTCTCGCCATCTCATAAAAGGATAAAATATGCTTTTGGAGAGAGCATTTTTCTCTTAAAAACTCTAATGAAAATATTTTTTCATATCTGAAAAACACGATAGAAGAGAGGAGAAGGTACTACTACTTCATGACTATTTCTAAAATAGTATTATCTTTATTAGGTAATCTTAATAGAGGTCGATCCAGCTTTAGTGTCTACAGTATGATATCCATCGTGAAAATTTAAACATATATGCAAATATATAACATATCATTATTTAACATTTATTTTAACTATTTTACTATTCCCTGTGAATGCCTACCTAAGTTATGTGGATGTTGATAATGGGTGCTATGGATACCCGTAGGTATCAATCAAGTAAATACTCAAAGGTATTAATCCTGTGGATAGCTAAAGGTATCAAACCTGTGGACACTTAAAGGTATCAAACTTATGGACCCAAACGGGGTCAGAATTGTGGTCCCGAATAAGGATAAACTATGGACCCAAGCGGGATCAAATTTTGACAACCGCATCTTTACCCTATAAGTATGCCTATCTATCAACCACCAATCTCTATATACAGGCATTGATCATTTCTCATATCATTTTAATCATTGTGTCCAATTTATCACATTGCATAGTTATACAGGTAAATGTTAAAAAATAATTTTAATAGTGTAACTTAATTTTTCATAGTGTAATTTCAATAACACAGATATCCATATACACATGTGTGACATGCATCAAACCCCATAGGCATTCGATTTTCTCTCGAAAGCCTACTTTTAAGGCTTGAGATCATATCAAGATTCATTTAGCTCGTGAACGCTAGTCACTTTGTAATGGATTGGGATTCAACCTAATCCATAATACCGCGAGCCTCAAAAAGGCATGATACAACATCTCGAGGTATCTTTATTTATTTATTGGAAATCAACCTATGAAGACATCTGTTGGGCACCAGAAGGCAGGTATCATAGAGTTATCACCTAATAAAACATTGAAAAATGAGTTCTAACCTTATGAGATCAAAACTAGAGATAGTTCAAGACCTCACTCTTATTTTTACCTTTGATTAGTGTTATATAAATGAGTTTAAGTGATTAATTTATTTTATCTCTTTCCACATGCGATATTATGCTGGAAAAGTAAAGTGCATTCAACCATATTAGAAATTAGTAAAGCATGAATATTGAAAGCTATAAAAGTATAGCTTAGAAAGCATTAAAGAAAATATAATAAATGTAAAAATAAAATCATGCATAAATCAGATAATTAATTGAGTTCGTTCAGATGAGAACATTGATCCTTGCATGCATATTCATAAAAAGGTTGAGTTTCAAGTATATTTCGAATGAAAATGAGGGCATTGGATCCATGTGGCTTGAAAGAAAGGAATCATGTTAATTAACTAATTTAAGGTAGAAAATAATTAATGAATTTTTAATTTATCGTTCGAAAATCCATTTATGTGAGATAAACAAAATATTAAAGAATAATAATATAAGTAAAACAAGCATAAATCAAGGTATTGATTGATTTGGAGACATTGATTTTTCCATGCATATTTATGAATTTCTTTTATATGATTTTTGGAATAAAATACGACGTTGGTCCATTTTATGAGAAAAATGGAATTAATTAAGTAGAAATATTTTTGCATTGTTTTTAATTTAAGCATATAAAAGCCTTTATAATGCATATTTTGCAAGAAAAAAAAAAGAAAAAAAAGAATAATTATATAGACCTAAATAATAAATGGATGATAAATAACATAAATCCTAGGCTATTCTTCCGCTTCATTCAGTGGCGAAGCCAGGTTTTACGAGTAAGGGGGTCAAAAATTTAAATCATGTTTAAAAAAAATATAACATAAATGTTATAAATAAATTATTAAATAAAAAAATATTCATTAATATATTTAAAAAAATTACAATTATATTCTACAAATTTGCATGTCTTGATAACGATAAATAATGATTTCGTTATCAATAGCATTAAATATATTTTTTTCAATATAAGTGATCAAACAATCAAACATTCATGTATTCCTTATTTTGTTAAGTAATCAATTTTTTACATATTTCATAGCAAAAAATATTCTTTCAATTGTTATAGTTGCAATGGATAAAATAAGTGATAAAACAATGAGTTTATAAATCAAATGATATAAAATAATCTTTTTTGTTTATATTATTTTTTCAGTAAGATCACTAATTCCTATAATATTTGAAAACTCACTATTAGACCTCATATCAATGATATATGTTTCCGATTGATTTTCAATAATCATGAGCAGAATAATAGAAAAAACTAATATTATAAAATTAAGTAACACGGAGTAAGTTATCTTTGTTATATGCAAAGAAGATCCCACCATTATCAAATATTACAAATGGATATTTAATTTGTTCAATTTAATTTGTTCATGTGTATTTAAAATGGACCTAAATTTTATAAATTACTATTACATTTAATTTTTCATGCTTTTAAAAGAATTAGAATTGAAAATAAACTCCACAAAAATTAATAAAAATATAAAAATATGAAATATTGCTAATACTTGAGAGATATAAAAGTAAAAAAAAAGAATTACAAAACTAAATTACTAACATTTAACTAAAGATTATTTTTATTGTAATATTTATTTTTTCTCAAATTTAGATGATTTTTGAAAAAAATTTAAGAAATAAAAATAGAGTTTTGTAATTTTTTTTATTGATCGAAAAATTAAAAAATAAATTAAAGATAAAAGGATAAAAATAAAATTTTAAAAGGATATATATATATATATATATATCAAAAATTAAGGGGGGCAATTGCCCCCCTTCCTCTCAACGTGGCGTCACCACTGGCTTCATTCTTTATCCTGACTTAATGCATAAATGATTATGTGCATTAAAAGAGACAAAAAATAAAAATGTGAGTTAATAATGAATTAAATCAAATAACAATGAAAATTATTTAATAATGAGTTAAATAAAATAATGGATAATAATACAATAATTAAATTAATAAACGAAATGAATATAATAATAATAATAATAATAATAATAATAATAACAATAATAATAATAATAATAACAACAACAACAACAACAACAACAACAACAACAACAACAACAATAATAATAATAATAATAATAATAATAATAATAATAATAATAATAATAATAATAATATGTTAATATTAATAATGACAATTATAAATATTAGCATTAAAAATAAGAAATAATATTAACAATAAAAGTATGATTGATTTAAATAAATTAAATATTGCACAAATGTGTAAATAAGCTATTTGACAATTAAATTGGAAATACTAATTAATTAGGCTAAATAAATAAGCTTAAATAAAATAATATCAATAAAATAAACAATAATTAAAACATTTTATAAATTAGAGAAAAAGATAAATTAGCATTGGCAATTTATCACAAATATTAATTAATTAATTAAGTTAATTAACAAACATAAATATAAAATATAATATTAATAAAAAATTAATATTAAAAGCATATTAACAACTTAATATTGATAAATTAAACAAAATTATGTAAAAAAGAAATATGATAACAATTAATAAATAAGTGGTAGGAAAAATAAAGAATTAAAAGATTAAATTATAAAAAAACAAACAAATGAATAAACTAAAAAAACGTGATGCAAATGGTTCAACAAAGAAGGAAATAAGTGAGAAAGCAAATAAATTTAGTTTGGAAGCATTTGGCTAAGGAACGGTGCCATAAGGCGCGAAAAGACAAGAAAAAGGAAAAAACAGGCAGGGACATGAGTGGAGCAGCGCGTAGTGATGCATTTGTACTTTTAGTGACGGGAGCGAAGGGCTAGTGGCGACGGGATTTTTCAAGCATCGATAGAACTAAAGAATCAGCTAGTGAGTCACAAGAAGGCCATGATTCAACCTAAAAAAGTATTCCAGCCACTAAAACCGTAAGGACCTAATTTTGGCCTTGAAAAGATTCATAGGAATTTTAAGGTGATAAGGTTTTATTTTTTACTGTGTAAATGGATAAAATAATTATTTCATCATGGGTATAATTAGAATAAAATTTCTATTTATGGGTTCAATTAAAAAGGGAAAAGATATTTAGGAATGAAATTAAAAGAAGAAAGTAACCTTGCGGTTTGTAATTGAAAGAAAGAGTTAATTAGGGTAGATTTTGTAAGAGAGAATTGAGTGGGGACATATTTTAACATGCAAATAGTAGGAGCAAAAAGGAACTTCTTTTCCCATTTAATGAGTATAGGGCCTTGCATATAAGTGAGAGAAGATGACTTTGGGGATTTAAATACTGTCTTGGTCGGCAATTTGAAGGGATATTCAGATTTCTTCCTTTTTTTCTCTCTAAAGAGCTCCATCCTCTCTCTTAAAGTCTGAAATTTTCCTCTTCTTCTCCACTAAAGAATTCAACCCCTTCATTCCTCATAAAGTATTTTCATCTTTATTCTTTATGCATGTGGGTAAAGCTTGTGGAAAAACGTTTCCAAGAAGATTGCTAGCATGGATCTTAGTAGAAGAGGATGGGAAAAAGAAAAAAGTGAGAAAAAATGATTCTAAGCAAGATTGAAGCTTGCATGACAAGTTTGTGAACTTTTTTCCCATTTTATGTGTTTAATTTAAGTGATAATCTAGTAAAATGGTGTATTGGATGTGTTAATAAGATAGAGATAGGGATTGTAATTATGAGATCTAAGATTTTTCCCTTTTGAATGTGCTTAATATTATGAGGATTGGGATGGAAATAATGAGAAATTAGGAGATTAGCTTATTAAATCTATGTATGTGTTATATTTAATATTTATTTGATTTAATTCCAGGATTAAGTTGACATTGAGTCTAAAGGTGTTAAAAAGTGAGAAAATAACAAAGATTTTAAAGATGTATTGCTGGAAGATAAATATCATTAAATTTAAAATTACATGCAATCCTTTCACAAATTTATAGGTATTGGTTCACTTAACCTAATTGTACTCGTTTGCTAATAACTCAAGTTACAAAATAAAAAATTGAATAATTCTAGTTGGGTTAGAAACAAGACATCCATACCTAGATTTCGTATGAAGAAATTGAGTTCTAAATCTATCTTTTAGTTAGTCATATTTTGGCTTAAAAATCCGACACACCTATTTCCCTGTTAATATGAACAGCTTGTAATTTTTCTTAAATATATTGAGATCTAGATAGATATGCTATTATGATAATTTTTTATTTTTTAGAAACTAGACGCATAAGGGATTGAGTTTGTAGAAGACTAACTTTTTCTAAAAATGTCATTTTGAAGGTCTAAATTTATATATAAGTTTAAAATGTAAATCTGCCTATAGTCAGAATAGGCCTCACGGTCAATACTATTTTGGTAATAGCCGTGAGTCAGTCTAGAATCGAAAGTGCAACTATCTCATGGTCAGTACTCTTTTGGTAATAATCGTGATCCTTCTTTATTTCACTTATACTTGATTTTTAGGTGGTCCCAAATTGTTACCAAAGTTTACCTAAACCTTCTTAAATATCTTTAGAGCATTTCACAATGTAAAAGCAACATAAAATGAGGTATATATTCAAGAGTATATGAGTATATGTGTGCCTACATTAAGATGCTATCATATGTTATTATGACTAGGAGTTGTTATAGTTACAAATAATTGTGCAAGTGTATGTCAATGTAATTGTGCATATATATGCGTAAATATCTATGTATGTGTGTGTGGTGTGTGTGTGGTGTGTATAAACATATATGGAGATAAATATGATATAAATAG